>BPLR01004349.1:0-173785 GCA_021605095.1 Caerostris extrusa | reverse complement strand
ATAGAAATAGATAGTTTTTTTGTTGTTGATCTGTGAGTGGGTCTTATGTTCTTGTTATGTATGTCATGAACAACCCTCCAAAGGCGATAAGGAGAAGAAATTGCCTTCAGAAAGGACTTAAAAGGACGTTTAAAGGTAATTGTTCCACATTCGAGTGCGCAGTATGAGAGAAAAAACTCTGATCCGCAATCTGAGAAACAAATAATTTTGCTTTAAAACAATTTCTTTCATAATAAGAGGAGCATCAAAAGATCTCACTATTCTTTAAAAAAAGAAAAGAAGAACAGATAAATTTTACTTTCGGGATGCAAATAATTATTAATAATTTTATAATCGGTAGTAATTAAAATTTTTGTTTGCTCCTATTAAAAAAAAAAAAAAAAAAAAAAAAAAAAAAGAGAGAGAATGGAGAGAGACAAAGCAATTTTATTCCTTTCTTAATTTTTACTTTTCATTGATTTAGATCATCTTACTTTTATTTGTAAGAAGCAGATGATACCCCTTTGGGGGTCGTTCCACGGTTTGAGAACTACTGTCTTGAACTATTTAGACCACTATTGACCACAGATTATCTAGGACTATAATTTGATAATTTTCCTCATTTTTATCGAGTATGCTTTGTTAGTTTCCTTTCGTCTAACATAAATAATGGGTATTGTTTTTCAATTTGGGGGCACTTTAACGGCAGAAATGCAGCAGGTTCAGCGTTAACTAAGGTGCATCAAGGAGGGTCTGCTAAATAAATTGCCTTATGGGTTAACAATCACCTACCTTCCTGCTCTAGTTCAAGCATATATATTTCTAATGCAGCTGGCAAACACTTGGACAGCTTGGTCTTGGATACTTAAGGCAAGCGCTGCACAGACGTACTCACTTTGCATTACCCAGGGGGTAATGCGTGTGTAACTTTAAGGTAAGCCACGGACGCGGAGTAACAATGCCCCCGCACAGTTAAAGCATTAGTAAATTTATAATAACTTCTAAAAGTACACCCAGGTCTTTAAAAATATTGATGATCAAATATATAATGACATAAGATAAGATTTGAATTTTTTTCTCGTGCATATCAACTATATTAAAATTTTTTTTTATTCAATGTTTATTTTGTAGATTTTTTTTGGCTGATTTTAATTAAATAATTTTAAAAATAATTTACAAAAAAATTTTTTTCTTCAATAATGAACTGCCAATAATTTCCAGCACACTTTGAAGTACTTCGACTCAATTTATTGTTGAAGTCTATACTCAACGATAAATTGAGCCGAGAAGCACTTCAAAGTGTGCTGGAAATGGAAATTCGATTATTGAAGAAAATTTTTTGTAAACTATTTTTATTTATTTATTATTATTATTTTGATAAATTTGCTTTTAGTAATTTGGATTTCTTCATGGTTGGAAGACTACAAAAATAACAAAATTATTTTAGTTATAAAAAAATAATCCTAATGTTGTCGTATGGGGTTTTTAGATGAATTTCTATACATATTTAATAAAAAAATTTCCTTTGTATTTTTAACTCATAATTAATTCGTATAAAAATACGAAATAATGGATTTATAAGATAAACTTTCAGATAATATTTAAGTAATATAATTTGTCATAGTAAACAAAACTTTAATGAACCGTGAAGCTAATATTATAAAAATGTTTATTTTTTAAAATATTACGCTTTATTTTATACACTTTCAGTATAAATAATTTTTATAATTCTTTTTTTTTTTTTTAAATACTACACTTTATTTTACACTTTTAGTATAAACGAACAGAAAAAAAATATTAGCTCAATTTTCTAAATATTTATTTACTCTATCTGTATATCGTTTTTATATTATTGAAAAACTGACATTATATCACTGTTAGTGCAACTTCTAATCCTTTTATGAAGATTCAAATTTTGTATGCAGTTTCAACAGTATTGAAAATTTTAATAACACAAGAAATAAAATTTATAAAAAGTATAAAATTATTATTAAAAATTATATGATTAATATAATTATCATTAAATTTATTTATATAATATTTGTTTTTCGATGTACAATTTTTATTACTTTACAGAACCGATATTAACTTAAAAATTTAGGAAACATTATATTTCGGTAGATACGTTATTTCTTTCGCATGTTGGTTTCAGTTCACGCTGTATTTTGTTTGGTTTCCGTTCTCTTTTCTGTTTATTCAAAAATTATTTTAAAAATACAAATTATGTCAAAAACATAATTTTGTTTTAATTTTGAAATTTTTAGTCAATCTTTTTTTTTTTTTCATTAAATGAAAACGAGCTCCGCTACATTTAAATTATTGATAAAGCAGAAGGATCGATTTCCCACAAAATTTTTAGACACTACTAGTCTAAAAGTCTTTTTCTAAGCTTCTACGCTTCTATGATTAATCAAAATACAAAAGTTATATTCGTTCAGAAATTAATGGAATGTCCAGACGGCCTCATTGCATATTTTCCTTCGACGTTTCTAAAATAAATCGTTAAAAATATTTCTTTTAAACTCAAGAGAGAAGCAAAAGGCCTGGGACACTGAACTCCAGGGCTTTAGACACTCGACCAGCAGGCACCAGTGAAAACAATTACAGAGATGGAATTCCTCCTTTTATTAAACGGATTATAACAGGAGATTTAGATCTGGATTATACCAGATCGTTTTCCTTTTACAGTCGAAAAATATGACTGAAGGTAGCATCTGGGAAATTGTTTGTAATTAATATCGAACGTAAAACACCCACTACTCATTACATTCTATACAGAATTGCTGAAATTTCAAGATTGTCAACTAGCTAACATCAGGATTGTCGAGCAACATTATTATAAAACAAAAATACGATTCACTAAAAAAAATACATATATCTTTAAAAAAATTACTTAAATAATTTATGCAAAAAAAAAAAAAAAAAAAAGTTCAATTAGTTTACATGGTAAAAATTTTATGCCATATTTTAAAACAATGATTTAAAACTGGGGATAAAATGAAAAAAAAAAAAAAAAAATTCCACGATTCATGTGCAATGGTAACGTGCGCAGCTAGAATGCAAGAAGTTTTAGGTTCGAAAGCTTTCGGGGTGTTTGTTGCAGCCACTGATTTCAGATACGAGGAGATTCGATTTGTGATTACGACAATGTGTGAAAGCGTTTCCCATTGATAATCATTCTGCCTGGTGGGTATTTTCGGATACATTCCCATATGTCAAGCATAGCAATAACCCCTATACGTTCTTTAGGAAAAAAAAAACATTGTTTTTCCACATCATTCATTGGGCGTCCTGATAGCTAATTAGCTACCGCTTTGATCATTGGTACCATAGACTTCAGGTTTGAATCATGGCTATAACATGAATGTTTATTCGTGGGTCGGAATCCCCGTTAATTTAGGTCTCGGTATAATTAGCCTAAAGTGAGCAAAAAATTATCGTAGAGTGACATAACCAAAACCAATCATCATTCGTTGGCGGGTGTTCGTAACATTCATTAAAGAAACTTGTCCACTGATGATTAAAAAAAAAAAATTGTTAAATATAAAAAAAGTGCTCTGAAACGTAACTTTATTGTTTAATGAAATGTGGAAAAATACTTTTTCCTGCAACACATATTAAAACTAACTACCTTACTGAGCATTTCAAATAATAATCCAAAAGTTACTTTTCATTAATCCATCGTTCTACAATGATAATCACCTTTTGGCTAATATTATTTTTCAATAATCCATCGTTACTCCAATGATAATCACCGCGGTTAATATTATTTTTCAAGCAAAACTAGCGATAATCGGCCAGATTATGACAACCCCACCACAAAACGCAGCGTTACAGTCAAACAGCGGGCTAATGTCAATTTGTTGCATTTACACCGCAGCCATTTTGGGCAGCCATCGTAATCCGGAGGCGATTATGAGACGGGCTTTATTAAAAACTCGGCCGTTCACAACCGCGGAGCGGCGCCAATAAATACAATGGCTTCAACGGGTCGGATCCCCGTCGACTGAGAAAAGGCGAGAGTAAAAAAATCGCCGTTTTATTGCTCATTTTGGTCGTGTTTTGATTTGCGACTGCGGTTGTTATGCATCCTGCGATCCCGAGTAACAGGAAAATTATGCAGATTTTTATTTTCTCATGATAATGAGGTTGCGGCTGTGTATGGGACAAATTTGAAATTAAAGGATTGAAGGCACGGTGGGAGGATAGGGTTGCTCGTGTAATTCGATTGTGTAAATTCATGCGTGTGTCGCATTTATTGCTTTTCTGGTATGGGCAATTATTTGTGTTTGTTATTCATGAAGAATTTAATAAATTGCCTAAATAACTCATAGTATCAAAGGCACATTTTTGTATCTTCTCGAAACCTGTGATAATGGTTTTCACATGAATAAATGCTTATAAACTATTCTTAAAAAAAAAGAGTTTTATAGTTTGACATAAGTAAAGATTTGACAAGTATTGAATAATAAAATTTAAAAATAGAAAGGCACTATAATAAAAAAAAAATATCCAATATGAAATACAGATTAAAAAATGGTTCTATCTTTGAAATGAAATTGTTCGAAAAGTTTTGAATAACTATTAATTAAACAAAACTTTTTAAAGTTAATATATTACTATTCAAAAGGGATCTTTCGGTTGTTTTTTATTATTATTTCGGTTTTGACTTTCATACATTTTTTCTAGTGAAAAATTGAGTTAAAAAAAAATTAAATAAATCAATTGAATTGAATTATATAATAAAATTTTTGGAACAAATTTATTACATATTTTCTAGTCAAGAGAGATGATTTGTGTATTCTTATTAAAAGGAACTATGAAATGTGCAATTAGCCTTATCTTGACCTCTTGCAGAAGCTAACTACTGAGGATTTATGTTTCGCAGGAAAAAAAAAAAAAGTTCTTAAATAAACATGTTTAAAGAATTTATTTTTGCAGGATTTTGAGAGTTAAAATAAAAAAAATTAAAGAAAAACCCTAAGTTTTAGATAAATAATGTTTAGTATATAATTATTTATTAGCATTTATAAATAGACTTGTGTTTAGAATAGATAGTTACCAAGAACGTCAACGATTGTGGGAACTTAGTGGAGATAGAAGTATCAATTGAAACCTTATAATGAAGGTTATAAAAGCATCTAATTAGTTACATGAAATTCTCTTAAATACGTTTACGTAAAAGAAATTTAGGGTCAGATAGCAATGATTAAAAATTTACAGTAAGCACAAACTGTTGAAAAGTATTAAACAATTACATTGTCTTTGGTTCTAATTAAAAGATTAAAAAAAAAAAAAATATTTTCCTAAAATATTCAGATGTTCTCAGACATTTAAGTTGATTTTGATCTTTGTCCGATTTATACGAACGATATTTTATAATTCTGTTTCAAGACAAATATTGAATATTTAATTTTCTTTGTTTGTTCTTCCTCAAATTATATTATACATAAAAAACTATCTAAATAAATTGTTAAATACAATGCTTTAAGCCACGTCCAAACCTCAAGGCAAATGGACTGATGGAATGGAGCAAATGATGCAAATGGAATGATGCATAAATATCTATTTCTCTTAGGTTTCCGTCCATCAAGTCAGGATCGAGGCATGTTTTTTTTGCATTTCATTAATCGGTACTTGTAAAGTCGCTACTTTGCCATCAATTTTGTATTTTGTTTCGAAAGATTTTCGATTTGTCAATAGTAGCTCTAGGCGTCAAATAATTGACTTTTTGTCGTTATCAAACTTTAACACGCGGGAAAAGAAATACGGTCGAACATTTGCTCTCAGTTTTGGACGTATTAAATTGAATTCTTCAATTTGACAACACTTTCGACTTGAATTTTAGGAAACTTCTGTCTTCCAGATTTCTACAAAATAATGAAACAATAATTAATTAACCGATAGGAAACTGGAATTATGTGGCTGGTGTTAGAAAATCTAGGCCTTGGTGAAGGCCAAAGAAACTGGTTCTTTCCCCTTGTTCACTATAATATTCAGTTCTCGATGTGAATCCACCTGTAGACATTCACTTTAGAATCGCCAGTCAATCTGAAATAGGAACTACTGCTCACTTAAGCGTATATCCCATGGTCTTATTTTATTACTTTCAGAATGTAGCAAAATGGCCTTACCACTCACTCAATCGGCGGACTTTGCGCTGGAGAAGTCATCAACTACAAACCAACCTGTCTTCATTGATTCCAACGAAATGTGATAGAATGCTTCTTGCAATTTAAATACGGAAGATTAACGTTGGATATGCGAACAGCGATAAACTCAATACCTGAATGGTAAGGGTGGTTTGCTCTCCATTGTAAATAACAGAAGTCGTCTGATAAGGTCTTTAAGACTTATATTATTAGATGTCAGTATTGCTGTGTTTTTAGTAACTTCCCTTTTTAACTAGTAGTAGGGAAAGCTACATGGACTTGGATATAGAGTGGCGTGAAGTAAGTGGAATAAAGTAGAGTCTACTGTCATTCAACGAAAATCCTAAATTATATTACAATGACTACTATTGTAAATTAACCAATAGTAGACATCCAGACATTTAACGTTAAAACATATGTAGTCTTATTTATCTGTCTAATGATTTTTAAGTACAAGGGTCCTTTCTTTAATAAAGATATTCTAGTGTAGATTGTTTTTATTCTGAGATGTAGATGCACTAGTGTAGATTATTATTATTATTATTTAACTCTATTTTAATTGGTTTCTTTTGCTATTGAATTGTATGCAATTGAATAAAATGGTATGAAAAGAGAGCTCATGACCCGTGAAAAGGATCCGGAATACTAAGGGTTAAGACTCCTGGTCTAGACATATTTTGATCAATCATAAGAATCAACTTGGCTGGATGCCATTAAATGGCCCACTATCTGTGAAATCATTCTAAAAGTTCGAATTCGAATTATTATTTTTTAATTTTCTGTAAAAATTTATCCAAATATAAAATTGCACACTATTATTGAGAGTTTAGTTTTTGTGCGGAAAAAAGTTTTCATACAATTGCCATGCTTGAAAAATTGTATTAGTTAACATTTCTAGTTTCTAAGAAAACTAAAATAGAAACTTTGAATTTGGTCTTTATTTGTTGTTCATCGCATTATGCCTTTTGTTATTTACCTTTACAGAAAACTATAAAACTTTTCTTTTATTAAATACGACCTGTTTATTAATACTTTTCCAGAAATACATGGCTTTCTGTTTCTAATAAACAGGCCACATATATGGAAAAGAAGAGAAAAAAATACTTAAAAAACTTTGTCCAATATTTTCTTTTAAAACAATGCAACTAACGTTGATAGTGCTTATCTTAATCTGTACATCTAATGATCTGTTGGCAGTAAATAAAAATTAGCATGTTACTGAATAACTATTGAAAAAGTTTATTGTTTCACTGATTCTAATTTCACACACTTCATATTGGAGACAGGAAGTTTAAAGAAAATTTAAATAAGCGAAACGTTCTTTAATACTTTTATTAGAATGGGAATGAATAAATAACGAATTCAAATGAATGAATATTCGCAGAATTTGTACACAAGTACTGCTTTTCTTAATCGAAAAGTGATGTAGTTTCATTAGCAAATCCCAATGAAAAGATATCAATTTTAACTCTGGATAATACCGATAGGTTTGTTAAAATGATTGGGAATACCAAAGTTCTGAAGGAACTTCCAAGAAAAGGTTTTTTTTCTTGTAATATCACATGTGAATAAGTAACGGGAAACTATAACTCATTTACCAAATGTTAGAAGGCATTATATTTCTGAAAAAGAAGAAAAAATATTTAAAAAGCTTTGTCCAATATTTTCTTTTAAAACAATGCAACTAACTTTGATAGCGTTTATCTTAATCTGTACATCTAATGATCTGTTGGTAGTAAATAAAAATTACCATATCACTGAATATCTATTGAAAAGTTTATTGTTTCACTGATTCTAATTTCACATGCTTCATATTGAAGACAGAAAGTTCAAAAGAAAATTTAAATAAGCGAAACGTTCTTTAATACTTCTATTACAATGAGAATGAATAAATAACGAAATCAGATGAATATTCACAGAATTTGTACGCAAGTACTGCTTTTCTTAATCGAAAAAGTGATGTCGTTTCATTAGCAAATCCCAATGAAAAAGATATCAATTTTAATACAGATAGGTTTGTTAAAATGATTGGAATACCAAAGTTCTGAAGGAACTTCAAGAAAGGTTGTTTTTATCCATAATCCTTGTAATATCAAACGTGAATAAGTAAAATAGAAAGAAGTTCCACGATAACATCTCATCCTATTTCAATTTATCCCATTATAAAAGCGAAAGAACCAGCAAAACTCATAAGAATTCATAATATTAATTAGAATGTCTTATGGCACGAAGTCTCTCCCGATCTTTATCGGTTGGTGTTTTAGCAATATCATTCTTAAAACCCTTCCCGAACCTATTAGCATTTGTTTGGAATGGCTATAACACGCAAAGGTTTGAATAAAAATAATTTTCTTCTTATCGCCCGTCGTATTTGTATTCGAATCGGCGTGACATTAGCATCTGTAAGGGTTAGGGCCTGACAAGATCTCGTTTTGCGATCGCAGTTAAAAATTTAAGCCCGCCACGGTTCGCGAGAGGCATCATCATCGATTATTATCAGAGATAAGAATAATAAAATGGAAAAAGGCGAGCGAAGAAATCTGTCGGACTTTCACATTCTGTAAAGAAAAGGCCTTAATGCTTTTTGAATAATGCATTGCCTCTCATATATCCCCAGACAGGCGTAGACAAAAAGAAAAAGGCGGCAGCCCGCCCCCTGGTGGCAAAAGCAAAAGAACGAGCAGCCGTATTGATCGCACGAGTGTCACAGCCTTCCTCGTTTTAATAATGGCTTTATCTGGAAGGCAGTGTTGAAGTACTTAATGTGCCGTTCCGATGGCAGAGTGATTTGAATTTAATTAACACCCGATGAGCGGAGGTCCCGAGAGGGGGCGCTGCGATGGATGCATCTAATTATATGCTCGCGTGCTGGCAGCGAGGCTATTTAACCTCGAAGCGATATTATTCTCGGTAGAACGTGAATGAGCGTGTTTAGGAAATTTGTGGTGACGTTGATGATAAAAGCTTCTAATATAGAAGATCGGTAATAAAGTCCGCTTGCTCGCGGAACTCGGGTGAACAATTACCGGATCAGTCTTGTCAGAGGTGGGGAGCGTCTATTAAACGACGAACCGGAATAGAGGGCTCAGAAATTAAGTTTTTAATTGGGCAATTAATTTTTCGACTTTGTCTCCACTTATTGGTAGTGGGGTGTTTGTTTGGAAAATAAAAATGTCAGCTCAATTCCAAAATGATTTTTTTTTTTAAAAGAAATTCAATACATAAATGTGTTATTGAAACAATGAGAGAAATTCTGAATTTGAAATACAATACATTTTGTTTCACATTTTGCTTCGTCTAAATATATTTTGTTTCAAGAAACAAAATATATTTAGACGAAGCAAAAATGTATTAGTTTTAATAAATAAAGCAAATAAAGCAAAATAAAGCAAATTTGCATTTATTAATAAATAAAGCAAAATATTTTTAGTTTAATAATAAAGAATTATTTGAGATCTCTTAAAATTTTTCTTCTTGTTTAAACAGTATTGCTTTATAAAGCGACTGACAGATTTATAGAAAAATGATGTTAGGAATATTATAGGATTAGCCATTCTTTCAAACAAAATAGAACGGAATTTGATTTCTCAAATGCTAGTTTATGAATTACAACTAAATTTCAAAAATAATATTATTTTTCTTTTATACAGAAAAGACAAAAGTAAGATCTGTTTTTTAGAGATAAAGTACTTTTCTTGAATATTTTTTATTACAAAAAACACTTATAACATTTAACTTGCTTAATGATTTAATAGTAAAGGATGAAAAATAAATTTAGAAATTTATCGAGCTAATTTTATTTTTCTCAATAAAAGCAATATCGGTATTAGTATATTAGTTATACTGATTAAAATTAAAAATATGCTCTCCTTTATATGCATATGCATAAACGTAATCAAATATTATTATAAAAATAACTCATATTGAGTAATTAGGTAAAAAGGGGGAAAATACTTTTAATTTATGTTGAAATATTTATATTCTCAAACAAAAACAGGACAGTAAACTATATTTCTACAGGATTCTTTTCCTGAATTTTGAATTCTTAAATGATATAAAAGTGTAGGCCTCCGTTCAACGCCTCTTGGTGAAGAAGATATGAAACATTAAAATGAAAATTTTGTTATTTTTTTTATTATTTATTAAGTTTCGTATGAAATGTTATTCTGATTTATAAAAAAAAAAAAAAAAATGCAATTTAAAATTGATGCCATAAGCAATATATTTAATTAATATTAATGTAAATGTAAGCTCCATGTCTTCAAAGATACAGGTTTATGATAAATTAATACATCACATCTTCATCAAAACTAATATTCAAACAAAACATCCACGAGTTGTACCAATATGATTAAAACAAATAAGTACGATTAACAATAAGATTTTGAGGGATGTGATAGTAATTCAATAAAATGACTTAATTTATGGATAAATACATTTTAAATAAATATAACTTATTACCTAAATATCAGAAAGTGATTTTTTATATTGAATAAAGTTATATCTTCCTTAATTCTAGTCAGTTGAGAAGGAAAAGTTAAACTAAATAATGTCTAACACACCATTTTTTTTTAAATTTATATAAATAAAGGTCGAAAGAAACATTATTTTAGTAAACTAAACAAATATGACTGACAGCGACCACTTACTTGTGTCTATTTTCAAGCCAACAATGGATGCCATGGATATCAAGATCAAAACCAGAGAAGAGAGGAGGATTCTAAAATGACATGGTTGAACTTTTCAAAATGACATGTGAGACTGAGAAAAATAGCGTTATTTATATACATCTGAATTAATTTTTTAAATAGTTGAATAAGTAAATTTTTAAGTTGTGTTTGTTTTATATGAACACATTATGTCCTATATATGTGCAATATATATGTTAATATATCAGATTTTAATGAATTATGGTGACGATTTTTCAATGTGACATAATGGTCTAATTGTTTTTTTTTTTTTCAGAATTAAAAATAATTTTTGTTAACTCCTGTTCCGAAACAAAAATATTTTTCCTGTTTTTTTTTTTCAAAATAACAATTTTTTTTACTAAAAATCAAAAATATGTGTTGTATTATAACAAGCAGATGCAATATAAAGCATTATGAAACACTTTTTAAATATAATTTTCACTACCTAATTTTTAAAAAAAACAATTCTATTTCTTGATAAAAAGAAAAAGATTCTTTTTTTAAAAAAATTTCTACTTTTAGTAATTTTCTTAATTTTAAAATATTATATTTTTTTATGTTTAAAGGAGAAAGAAATCTCATAACGAAAACAAACTGAAATTTGTTATAAGAAAATCTCTAAAAACAGTAAACAAATACTAGTTATAGAATATCAATTATTAAAATTTAAATTAATTAGATTAGAAGATTGTTGTATTGAAACAAATTCTAGTTTTTTTAAAAAATTATTTCATAGTTACACATAAATATTTTTATTTTCGTAAAAATTATTTGTAGTGTTTCCAGAGAAAAAAAAAAATTTTTGTTGGGAAATTTATTTTTATTTGGTTTTGAATGTTTTAAAAATATATCCAATTAATATTTTCAATTTTTTGATTAAAATTTGTCTGAATTTTTAAACTATAAGGGCACGGAATCATAATACAAGGCAGGCAAAAATTCTGGTTTATTTCAGATTTAGAAATTGATTTTAATTCCTATTCTGAAACACAAATATTTTTATTGATTGTTTTAACATAAAATTTTTTTTTACTAAAATTGAAAATACATATTGTTATAACGGGCAGATGCAGTATAAAACATTATGAAACATTTTTTTTTCAATATAATTTTCATAATCTAATTTTTAAAATAAAACAATTCGATTTCTTGATAAAAAGAAAAAGAAAAGTTCGAAAACTTTTTACGTTCAGCAATTTTTTAAATTCAAAATAACATATTTTAGGTTTCAATGTTAGGCATTTTTTACTAAATCAAAACTGAACATATACATTATTGAACACATACAAATGTATTGAACAGTGGTTTCTTAGTGGTTTATTTACATTAGTGGTTTTACAGTTTTATTTTCAATGATACATATTTAGTAAAAATAGTTTCAATCATGAAACCTTAAATATGTTAACAAAACTAAACGTATACATTATTGAACCTATACAAATGTATTGAACATTAAATTCAATGTATTGAAAGATATACATTAAATTCAAAATAACAAAATTTACATTTCAATGTTATGGTATTTAGTACAAATTAGTAAAAGAAATACAATTTTCCATATGGCATTTTTCATTGAATTACTTTTATAGATTACTATTTATATTAATCATTACTATTTCCAAAGTTTTTCAAAATAGTTTATATACACTACTAAAAGATTATATTTTATTGTAAAAGTTATCCAATATATAGGAATCATTTACGGAGAAAGATCTGAATTTTAGCGACTGTAAATTAGCTGACAACCCACTGGGCTCCGTGCTGACAGATTGTGATTAAAGAATCAAGATCATTATCATCATAACTGCTTATTAGATCACATAAACATTTCCATCAGATAGAAATTATGTATTTGAACTAAATATTAATAATACTTATTTAATTTTAATGATTTATAAATTAAGTTTGATTTTAATTTAAATATACAACATCAACTTTAAAGAATTTATAAAATGGATATTTGTAAAATTATATTTAATATTTAATTGACGAAAATAACACATGCAAGACTTAACATCAGGTTTTTATTACGATGAATCCATAAAATCTACTTTTGAAAAAAAAACAAATTTACTTTGTGAAATAAAAATATTTTATAGGAAAATTAAAATACTTCATTTATAAGTAGGAGACTTATAAATCATGAAATAAATCGTTAAATTTTCTAATTTAATGATTTTCTAATTCTAATTTAAATTTTTTTTTTTACTATACATCTTTACAGGGTGGGGGATTTTTTTTTTTTTTTTTTTTTGGCACAATCTACTGTAAAAATGATTTATTATTATCTTTTTGTAAATTTGTAATACTATTATTAAGAAATTAAAACTTTTTATACTGAGAGATTATTTGATATTTACTGTAGATTTACTGATAGAAATTTGAAATTAGAAATGGTCATCAAATAAATAAAAATACGGAAGAAACATTAATTTATGAGTAAGATTTGTGTTCCAAATGTTATTTTTTTAAAACTAAAAATTATTTTGAAATTGCAATTTGTGCTTTATTTTTACTTTCAAGTTGTACATCTATTATGGATTATAAGATAATTTTAAATGAACTTACTGAATTAAATATATGAAAATTTAATTATTAATAAAATAAAAATTAAGTGCTTGTTTTACATTTAAAAGACGCAGTGTAAGTAAAAAACTACAAAGTAAAAACTTCAAGTTTGTGGTAAATTTCTTTTGGTTAATGGACTTGGTATTAGAAGACCACAACTTTATCATGTTAAGAAAATGGTAACATTTCTCCAACCATTAATAAATTATAATTAATAATTTATTAGTTTATTTCTATGAATAATTTTTTATTTTACAGCTAAGATATACGGATGGAGCATTCCGGTGGTGTGCAATGGATAGCCTTTGGTTTTTCTACTAGGGAGTCCAGTACAAAATTTTACAAACAATATCGAACCAAACATTTAGGTATCTATGGCAGGAACAGACATAATATATGCATAAGCCCAAAAGTCCTTCAACTGGATGAAAGAATCGAATAAGAAAAAAAGACACTTAATATCTTCTTAAATATTATCAACTATTTAAAATTGGGAGGGCAAAATATGGGTGTGCAATATACTCCTGGTGCATATGATTCTTGTAGTGACCATAAGTACATATCTGACATTATAATAGCAAATATTCTCAAAAAAATTAAATGCCTAGTTTACATTTGTAGACGAAGTGTAAATAAAAAAAAATTACACGATAAAAACTTAATCGTGTGGCAAATATCTTTTGGCCAAAAGACCAGGTACTTGAAGACTTCAACTTTATCATATTAAATAATTGGCATTAAATAAAAGTAAATTTTAAATACACCCAATTTAATTAATTTATCCCCATAAAGAATGAATTATTCTTTTTTTAATATTTTACTTAATGAATGCGCTATCGTTGATGAAATACAACTTCTAAACAAATCGTTATATATATATATTTAATGCAACTGGCAAATAGAACGTGATCTTTTATGCCATAAGGGCTGCATCGATGTTACTCATTTTGCACTGAACATTGGGCGCGTGTAACTTGAAGATAAGCCCGCAACGATCTAAGTTCTTATTAGAACAGGGACCTACGGGGACCGGATTCCGAACCACTACAAATACCCGTTGCAATGGCGGGATTTGAGCCTGGTGCCTGTGGTACCGAGCGCCAAAGCGCTATCCACTCGGCCATCAGGCCCCCAAATCTTTATGTACAAGCAACCATAAATAACAGAATTATTTATTTATTACTATTATTATTAAATTATAATGTTTAAAGAAAATCATAATTTGTTTAATTTTTCTAGATAGAAGCTGACGGCTACTGCGCAGCCAAGGAGATTCACCAAAACTGAAATCATCATTAATTTTTATTTTAATTTTAAAAAATTAATGTTCCTCACATACAATATGCAGCTCATTAATATCAAAACATAACATCCTTTTAAGCCATGTCAGCAAGTTTCTTTAAGAAATGAACATCCACTACAAACAATAATAATCTTAATTTTGGCTCGATACCTCCGTCATCAAATCCTTCTCCATAAGCCTGCATATTTTTTAAACGCGGCAAATTATGCTATCCAAGATTAATAATTTATTTTAATTAATTTACAATTTGTTTAATAATTTATTTTAAATTTATAATTTAAAAATTAATGTTCATATACATTATACAGCTCACAAATTTTATCAAAACAGTAAGCATATCAGGAAGTTTCTTTAAGGATTACCATCCACAACAAACAAAAAAATTAATCTCAGCAGAAAAAATAATTCTAATTTTGGATCTACGCCTCTATCATCAAAACCCTCTCCATAAGCCTGCATATTTTTAAACGTGGCAAATTATGTTGTCAAAGATTAATGGAGCTGTTGTGAGGGCCGTGAAATATTGGCAGAAAAACACACAATCTTTTTGCACTAAAGTGACATTCACATGTTTCCAACCAATGAGGATAAATAAATAATGTAACAACAACGAAAAAAAAAAAATAGAAACCTCATCATCTTCTTGAAAGACAGATTCTGCTACGACGCAAATATCTCTCCTCGGCGGTTGAACCAATTTGCAAATCTCACGCATGTACCAGCATTGGGATTTAAAACCAAACTCATTAAGAAGACTCCGAGGCGAGGGCAAATCAAGTCAAGGCAAAAATATGACATGGAAGATGGAAAAGGAAAACGCGATTTGGGTGGTGACTAATTTTCTAGCACTGGCACTAATTAATTTATAATTTTTTTAACAATTAATTTTAAATTTTATAATATTTTAAAACTGATGTTCATTACATACAATATGCAGCTCATTGATTTTATCAAAACATAACATCATCTTAAGCCATCTCAGCAAGTTTTTTAAGAAATGAACGCTCACTACAAACAAAATTATCTCTGAAAAATAATCCTAATTTTGGTTCGACGCCTCCATCATCAAAACTGTCTCGTAAACCTCCATATTTTTAAACATGGCAAATTGGGTTGTCAAAGATTAGTAATTTATTTTTAATTAATTTACTGTTTGTTTAACAATTTATTTTAAATTATATAATTTTAAAATTAATGTTCGTCAAAATGTATCTGAGATAATAGACCTGAGATCTGAGACCGATATGTAATGTACAATATGCATCTCATTAATTTTATCAAAGCCTAACATCATCTTAAGCTATCTCAGCAAAGTTTATTTAAAGTTTGACATCCACCACAAACAAAAATAATCCTAATTTTGGCTGGACGCCTCCATCATCAAAAGCCTCTCATTAGCCTGAGTATATTCAAACGTGGCAAATTATGTTGTCAATAATTAATAATTTATTTTAATTAATTTATATTTTCTTTAACAATTTATTTTAAATTTTGTTAATGTACATCATATACAATATGCAGCTCACTAATTGTGTCGGAACATAACATCTTCTTAAGGTATCTCAGCAAATTTCTTCAAGGATTCGCATCCACCACATACAAAAATAATGTGTTAATCATATACATTATACAGCTCACAAATTTTATCAAAACGTAGCATCTTCCCAAAGCAAATCAGCAAGTTTACGTGGGGATTGACATCCACCACAAACAAAAACAATCTCTGCAAAAAATAATCCTAATTTTGGCTCGACGCCTCCATCATCAAAACCCTCTCCATAAACCTGAATATTTTTAAACGTGGCAAATTATGTTGTCAAAGATTAATGGAGCTGTTGTGAGGGTCATGAAATATTGGCAGAAAAACACGCAATCTTTTTGCACTCGAGTGACATTCACATGTTCCCAACCAATGAGGATACATAAATAATGAAACCAAAAAAAATCCAAACATCTTCTTGAAAAACAGATTCTCCTACGATGCCTCGCCTTTGCGGTTGAACCAATTTTCAAATCTCACGCTTGCACCAGTATTCGGATTCAGAACTAAACTCAGCACTCCTCGGAGTGTAGGAAGACTCCGAGGCGAAGGCACATCAAGGCAAGCCAAGGCAAAGAATATGACATGGAAGATGGAAAAGGAAACGCGATTTATGTGGCGACGAATTTTCTAGCACCAGCACAAATTAATTTATAATTGGTTTAACAATTTATTTTAATTTTTTAAATTGATGTTCGGTCCATACAATATGCAGCTTATTAATTTTATCAGTACATAATATCATCTTAAAAAGTATATCAGCAAGTTTCTTTAAGAAATGACATCCACTGCAAACAAAAACAATCTAATTTTGGCCCGACGCCGCCTCCATCATCAAAATCCTCTCCATATAAGCCTGCATATTTTTAAACGTGGCAAATTATGCTGTCAAAGATTAATGGAGCTGTTGTGAACGTCGTGAAATATTGTCAGAAAACACGCAATCTTTTTGCACTCGAGTGACATTCACATGTTTCCAACCAATGAGGATAAATATATAATGAAGCAAAACAAAAAACCAAACAAAAAAAAAATCCTAACTCCATCGTCTTCTTGAAAGACAGATTCTTCTGCGATGCAAATATCTCGCCTCTGCAGTTTGAACCTTTTTGCAAATCTCACGCCTGCACCAGCATTGAGATTCAAAACCAAACTCATTAGGAAGACTCCGAGACGAGGGCAAGTCAAGTCAAGGCAAACAATATGACATGGAAGGTGGAAAAGGAAACGCGATTTGGGTGGGGACTAACTTTTTAGCACCATCACTAATTAATTTATAATTTGTACAACCATTTATTTTAAATTTTATAATTTTTAAAATTAACGGTCAAGACATCTCAGAAAGTTTCATTAAGGATTGACATCCACCACAAACAAAAAAATCTCTGAAAAATAATCCTAATTTTGGCTCGACGCCTCCATCATCAAAACCCTCTCCATAAGCCTGCATATTTTTAAACGTGGCAAATTATGTTGTCAAAGATTAATGGAGTTGTTGTGAGTGTCGTGAAATATTGGCAGAAAACACGCAACCTTTTTGCACTCAAGTGACATTCACATGTTTCAGTCAATGAGGATAAATAAATAATGAAACAACAACAACCAAAAAAAAAAAGTCCAAAGACTATCGTCATCATGAATGACAGATGCATCGACGATGCAAATATCTCGCCTCCGCAGTTGAACCAATTTGCAAATCTCACGCCTGCACCAGCATTGAGATTCAAAACCAAACACATTAGGAAGACGAGGGCAAGTCAAGTCAAGGCAAAAAATATGACATGGAAGGTGGAAAAGGAAACGCGATTTGGGTGGCGACTAATTTTCTATCACTAGCACTAGTTAGTTTATAACGTGTTTAACAATTTAGTTAAATTTTTTTTAAATTAATGTTCATCACATACAATATGCAACCTCTTTAGTTTTTATCAAAACATAACAGCATCTTAAGCCATCTCAGCAGGTTTCTTTAAGAAATGAACATCCACTACAAACAAAAATAATCTTAATTTTGGGACGACGGCTCTATTATCAAAACCTTCACATAAGCCAGAATATTTTTAAACGTGGCAAATTATGTTGGTGGTAAAACATGGCAAATTATGTTGTCAAAGATTAATAATTTATTTTAATTAATTTATAATTCGTTTAACTATTTATTTTGAATTTTATAATTTTTAAAATTAATGTTCAAGACATCTCAGCAAGTTTAATTAAGGATTGACATCCACCACAAGCAAAAATAATCCTAATTTTGGCTCGACGCCTCCATCATCAAAACCCTCTCATAAGCCTGATTATTTTTAAACGTGGCAATTCGTGTTATCTAAGACTAATAATTAATTTATAATTTGTTGAACAATTTATTTTAAATTATCTAATTTAAAATTAATGTTCATCATATACATTATACAGCTCACTAATTTTATCAAAACGTAGCATCTTCTCAAAACAAATCAGCAAGTTTCCTTAAGTATTGACATCCACCACAAACAAAAATAATCTCTGAAAAAATAATCTAATTTTGGCTCGACGCCTCCATCATCAAAACCCTCTCATAAGCCTGCATATTTTTAAACGTGGCAAATTATGTTGTCAAAGATTAATGGAGCTGTTGTGAGTGTCGTGAAATATTGGCAGAAAACACGCAATCTTTTTGCACTCAAGTGTCAGCCACATGTTTCCAACCAGTGAGGATAAATAAATAATGAAACCAAAAAAATCCAAACACTTTCTTGAAAGACAGATTCTTCTACGATGCAAATATCTCGCCTCTGCAGTTTGAACCAATTTGCAAATCTCACGCCTGCACCAGAATTCAGATTGAAAACCAAACTCATTAGGAAGACGAAGGTAAGTCAAGTCAAGGCAAACAATATGACATGGAAGGTGGAAAAGGAAACGCGATTTGGGTGGCGACTAATTTTCTAGCTCTAGCACTAATTAATTTATAATTTGTTTAACAATTTATTTTAAATTGTGTGATTTTTAAAAATTAATGTTCAAGACATCTCAGAAAGTTTCATTAAGGATTGACATCCACCACAAACAAAAAATAATCCTAATTTTGGCTCGACGCCTCCATCATCAAACCTCTCATAAGCCTGCATATTTTTAAACGTGGCAAATTATGTTGTCCAATATTAATGGAGCTGTTGTGAACGTCATAAAATATTGGCAGAAAACACGCAATCTTTTTGCACTCAAGTGACATTCACATGTTTCTAACCAATGAACATAAATATGTAATGAAGCAAAACAAAAACCAAACTAAAAAAATCCTAACTCAATCGTCTTCTTGAAAGACAGATTCTTCTACGATGCAAATATCTCGCCTCTGCAGTTTGAACCAATTTGCAAATCTCACGCCTGCACCAGAATTCAAAACCAAACTCATTAGGAAGACGAGGGCAAATCAAGTCAAGGCAAAAAATATGACATGGAAGGTGGAAAAGGAAACGCGATTTGGGTGGTGACTAATTTTCTAGCACTAAACGTGAGAGCGAAGTAAGCGTATTGAGTTGCGTGATGCCGTGGACTACTCGAGTTATTCCCGGCATACATCTTAATTCTTTTTCGGGGCCAGAACTGATTCAGGGCACGTAGTTTCATTACAATTGAGTCGTCATATTCCGTGGAAGTGGGTGTTATTATTGTGCACTTTTCTGTCAGTGGGATTACAGAGAAACGGCCGTCCAAATGTTCGTTTCCCGAATAGTTTATTTTCATTTGGGGCAATCAGTAGTGTAAATTTGGGCAGTTCGGGGTTTTCACTTTTTTGTTTGCGTGCGGCCAAAAATGGATTATTTTGATTCTAATTCGTTTTTAGATTTTTTTTTTTTAATACGTAGTGTCTTCAACACTTGACATCAAAAGATGAAAAAAAAGATTTACTAACTCATTATGGTAGGGAGTTTTTTAATTATATTCATTTACAACTCTTGACATCTGACAGAAATATTTATTATTTATTTATTTTTTTTTTTAACGTGTTTTCGAGATGAATTTCTCGTATGAAAATCTTTCCATGCTTTTTTAACTTCAACCATTTACAACATAAAATAATTAAATAAGCTTTAAAAAGTTTGCTTTGTAAGCTATTATATTAATTGTTATTTCTTAATTATTATGAATAAACATCAATCATCACACAAAATAACATAAATTAAGAATCGCTTTTTACTTCTACTTCTAATCCGTTAATTGTTTCTATTTATAAAATTAGCAATTACTCAGTTTTCCACAATTTTAATTTTTGCCTTTACATATCCTCTTTAATACCAAATTTCGTACACTGACAATTACTATCCATTTTAATTGCTGTGTAAACTAATTAAATGAAAAATTTGAAAAGAATTTATTTGAAAGTCAGCTGTTATGCGATGATTGCTGTTTATTTATAATAATTAAAAAATAATAATTAATATAATTTGATAAAACAAATTTTTTATAACGTATTTAATTATTTTATGTTATAAATGGTTGTAATTAAAAAATTTAGCATCAAAGATTTCTTTTTCATGCTTTTTTCTTAAAACCATTTTAACATAAAATAATTAAATACGTTATAAAAGTTTGTTTATTATTAATTATTATTTCTTAATTATTATGAATAAACATCAATCATCACATATAAAATAACAAAAATTAGGAATCCCTTTTGACTCCTGCTTCTGATTTGTTATCTGCTTAGTCATAAAAATTAGGACTTACTCAATTTTCCCCAATTTTATTTTCTTTACTTTTATATCTATTCATTTTATTACCAAACTTCGTACATTGACAATTTTAAATTATTTTATTCGTTGTGTAACGCTAATTAAATGAATTTAAAAGATTTTTTTGAAAACTAGTTACAGTTTTTTTTATTAGTTTTCGAAAAGGAAAATTAGGAAAAAGCAATTTTAAAATTAAATAATAATTTTTTTTATGTATTTCGAACAAAATTAAATAAATATTTTAATTTTTCAGCAGTTATTTTCCCCCATAACTTAAGGACTAATTCTTTTATTTCTTCGTAAGTAATTTAAAATAATTATTCATTTAAATAGTGTCGTTAGATTAATAATTATTTAAATAACTAAATAACTAAATCGTTTAATTAATTTAATTTATTTGAACTTCCTTTTCCCTTGAAAATTAATTATTCATAAATTAAATAATTTTAAGAAGTTTTCATTAAATAATTGATAACCTAAACGACACTATTTAGATAAATAGTTATTTTTTTACTTTCGAAGAAATAAAAAATCCGTCCTTAAATTATACAAAAAAATAAAATAAATAAATAAATAAAATAAAATAAACAATTGAAAAAGTTTAAAATTTATTTAATTTTAATAATTTTCTGAGAAATATTTTACAAGTCACATAAAGGCTATAGTTTCTATTATTTAAATATTAATCAAAGTAACTAATTAAATTAACAAAAAATTAAATTATTACTTTACTAAAATATTACTTCACTTAAGTAATTTTTAATATTGAGCTTATTTTATTTTCTCGTAAACTTAAAATCATGTTTAGGGATTTAAAAGTGAAATTAATTTATTTCTATTTAAATTATCATTTATAATGACAAAGTTTTAAAAAAATTAATTGTAAAATATTGAGATAATATTAAAATTATTTTCTACATTTATTATTTATAATTTAAATATTGAATGGTAATTTAATTTTTTATAAACATCTGCATAATATTAATAAAATTTTTTATACTTAAAAATATGATTTTTTTAAACATGAATGTCTAGAGAAATATGAATGAATTTTAGAATAAAAATTAAATTATTACTTTACTAAAGTAACTTAAGTTATAACTTTTAAAGTTACTTAAAATTACTTTACTTTAACTTAAGTTATTATTAAGTTACTGAAATTACTTTACTTAAAGTTACTGAAGTTATTATTTCGCTTTAAACAATTCATGCATTTGAGCTTTTGAGCTTTCTTTCTCTTTAATTTAAAAATCAAATATCTTTAAAATCAAATTTAAAAGCGAAATTAATAAATCGATTGTTTTAAAATTATCATTTATAATGACAAAGTTTATAAAAAATGTATTCGTAAAAGTAAATAACAATTATTAAAATTAATTTCAATATTTGACCTATCGCATTGGAAGACGTCTTTTATAACAATGAATTAATAAAAAACAAGTAATATATAAAAAAAAATTTTAAGTCGATTCCTTTTTTTTTCACTATATTGCAGAAAGTCCTTTATAAATAATTTTCATTCATTTTTTTTTTAAGTTAGAAAAAATTATCTGTCTCACACACACACACTCTCTCTCACATACACACTTTCCATCTCTCTCATTAATTTATTCACATGTTTCATTTTCCATTTTGTTCCTTCCTTAATTCAGACAAGAATCTAGAATGAAAAAAAGAATCTGAAAAATAAATTTTTTTCCAGCGATCTACACGCTTCCCCACTGACGGTATTTATTCCTAAATTTATATCCTGCTAAATATCTTATATAAGAGAAATTTTTTTCTTCCAAATAAAACTAAAATTAATTAATTAAATTCAATTAATGAATTAATATTTGAAAAACTATATTAACATCAAGTGTCATCCACTACAAGTTTAAAAAATGTATTTGAACTTGAATGGATAAAAAATATTTTATTAATGATTGAAAATTTGAACAAGATATATAAATATATATATAGGGAGAGGGTGAACTAATAGTAGGAGTGGAAAACAGATTCTCAAAAAACGAAAAAAAAAATCGTTTCCAATTAAATTTATTTGCCTGTAAAAATATCTACACATTCACATAATAATAGTGATAATAATAACAATTTCACCTCTTTCTTCAAACAATGAAATTCTGTTAAATAATCCATAATTTACTTGATACAAACATAAAGAGTTACATATAAAGTTAATAAAATTATCTAAATCTCATTTATTATGTCACATATTTTGTTTCTGCTAGTTTTATTACCACAAAAGTACTTTGTGTCTCATTCACACGGAGTAACAAAAACATATTCCATCACCATGAAACCTCAAATTCCGCTTTATTAACGATAACTACTCGCAAGGCCCTTTGAAATAACCCTCCATTATCACATCGGCAGTGCCATAAAAAAAAAGTCCCACACAAGTGGGACTAATTCTAATCAGGCGCGAAAAAAGTCAATCTCCGTCATCAGATACCCTATGCCAACTTCCATATGCAGGCAATTTCCCATAGTCAAGGAGGTACAGTGTACACCAACCTCCCATATCATGTAAATCCCCCTTCACACAACACAAGAGTCCCACCAACCATAGCACCCTTCGGCTTTATTCCTCGCATCTATCAAAACTCATTACTACGTATCAAAAGCATGACGTTTTAGGCGTTTGATCCCTTTTCATTCCACGGTGCCCCCCTATCCCTTCTTGTTGTGGGTGACTGATTTCGGCCACCCCCACCACGCTGATAACCGCCGGGGCTTGTCATAAATCCGCTTAAAAAGCCGGCTAGGGTGAGAACAGTAAACTGATATAGTTGGTGTTCATAATGCCCGATTAACACCATAGTGTTATCCTCAGAACGGGAGGGAGGGGCAAAAAGAGGGGTTGAAAAGAGGAACCCCTGGTTCGTCTTTTGCGGGTATTGCGGACATCGCGCTGGATATTAACTGGGGAAGGTATTATCTTTCAATTATCTTGAGTTCTGCTTTGAGCCGTGATTGGCGGTTAGCAGTACAGTCACACGTTCTTTCCCGGATTGAGATTGGTTTGTGATTTCGAGAACTGGGTGATAGGATCTGAATGGATAGTACCTTATGATGGTGATAATAATAACAATAAAGAAAAAGAGAGTGGTTCTTGTTATTTTGATGGTGATATATATATATATATATTTGACTTGATCTTCTACTTGTTAGGTAGTCTTGATTAGATTCTTAAGTTCAAAAAATCTAGAAGTGAATTGATATAGATTATTTTACATTTTTTTACTTGAAAGAAAAAAATTTATTTTAGACAGATATTTAAAAGATTGGTTTGTGATATAGAGAACTGGTGGTGGTAGGACTAAATGGATAGTATCTTATGATAACAATAATAATAAAGGAAAATGGTTATTGTTTTATTACGTAAAAAAAAAAAAATATGTATTTTAGGTAGATATTTGAAGAATTGATTTGTGGCATGAAAAACTAGGTGATGAGATCTGAATGGATAGTACCTTATGATGATGATAATAACAATAAAAAGAAAGAGAGTGGTTCTTGTAATTTCGATGATGATATATATATATTTTTGACTTGAACTCATGCTTGTTAGGTAGACTTGATTGGATTCTTGATTCCAAAAATTTAAAAATGAATTGATGTATTATTAGAATTATTTTAGTTTTTACGTTAAAAAAGTTTTTATTTTATACAGATATTTGAAAGATTGGTTTGTGATGTGGTGAACTAAGTGATACTATCTGAATGGATAGTATCTTATGATGATGATGATGATGAACGAAAAAAAGAAAATGTTTCTTGCTTCATTATGTGAAAATAGTTGTATTTTAGGTAGATATTTGAAAAATTGGTTTGCGATATGGAGAACTAAGTGATACGAGCTGAATGGATAGCATCTTATTATGATGATGATGATAAGGAAGGAAAATAAAATGGTTCTTGCCTCAATATGTGAAAATAGTTGTATTTTAGGTAGATATTTGAAAGTTTGGTTTGTGAATTAGGGGACAGGATCTGAATGGATAGTATCTCATGATGATGATGATGATGATAATAATAATAAAGGTAAAGAAAATGGTTCTTGGTTTATTAAGTAAAAAAAAAGTTGTATTTTTAGGTAGATATTTGAAAGATTGATTTGTATGGAGAACTGGTGATGAGATCTGAATAGATAATATCTTATGACAGTGATGATGATAATAATGAAAATGAAAAAAAAAAAAGAAAAAGAAGGAGTGAAAAAGGAAGTTACATTTTAAAGACATTTAAAAGATTTATTTGTGATTTGCTGTATGATAAATTTTATGATAATAATATGTCATAATAAATAATTTTTTTCCTGGCGTGTGAGATAGTTTTGATTGGATTCTCTTGTCAAAATATTCTGGCAAAGGGTATAATTGTCGAATTATTTTAATTTTTGAGGGGGGCGGGGGACAAAAAACTTTCAAAATTTTATTTAAAATGCTTGATTATATCAAAATGCCGGGGAAAAAAATGAATGAAATTCCAATTCAATAACACTTAAATCAGACAAATTTAACCATATTTATTGTGATCTACAGTCTAAAATCATTACCTGAAATATATATATATATATATATATATCAGATAATGATTATATTATCATATAGACTTATTTTGTTACTTCCAACGTGAAGGAAATCTACCTTGCCACTCAAACAGGAGAAGAACCACACTTTTTTCAAATTTTAAATCTTTTTTTATGTTCTTTTAAATTGTTCAATAATTAATTTTTAATCTGATTTAAATTGAAGCAACTACATTTTACACAAATTTTTTAGTTGTGGAAGTTTTCTTGTTACTTAGTACCACACAGCTCCCTGCTGCCCCTCAAAAAATAAGATTATGATCCGCATAACATGCGGTGACTTGTCTGCTCGTTAAGTGTTGTCCAGACGAGAGCACGAGACAAGCGAATCGTTCTCGCTCCGAGTGTCACCGTCTGACAGAGAGAAACAAGTCACATTATGTCTCGCTGTGAGTGGCAGCTGATCCCTTTAACGTGCGAGACTGAGGCAGTTGACTCACTCCGAGAGTTCTGTTCAGACAAATTGGTTTATAACTAGTACGCGAGTACGCTGGTTTGTCCCCGTATTCTCGTCTAGACTCGATGTTAGAAAAGTAATGTAGTCATAAACAGTGCGGTGCTCCGTTGCTGTCCCCACAAAATGGGCGATAGTATGCTTCGAGCAATTGAGTTACGGAGGATAAATGCCTGGTATGAGCTCAGCGATAAACTTATTATTTGAGTGGTAACGACGCTTTGCTTCGTATTGACGGTAACGAAACAAGCCTGTCTAATAAAGCCTGAAAAATATTACTTATTAATTTTTTGCTACAGGAAATTATAATTTTTAAGAAAAAGTTTTATAGTCTTTTTCTTCATAATCATCATCAGAGGGGCAAAAGCCCATGGTGGGCCAAGTGTCAGATTTCTAGACAGGAGATGTTTTTCTTTTTACAGGGGTGGGGTTGTCAGCCCGACACTTTACAGGCATATTAGACCGGGATCTACTGTTTAAAGGGGATTCTGAACCACTACAAACATACATGGCAACGCCGGGAGTCGAACCCGATACCTGTGACTCCGAGCACAAAATGCATATGCATTTTGTGCTCGGAAACAAGGTATCGGGTTGAACATATTTATAGGCCGGGAACATAAACATATATTTGAACATATTTATCGGGTTGAACATATTTGTAGTCATATTATATAATGGCCGTGAGTCGGGTATATGCATATTTATGAACTATGTTTCTTTTGAACTAGTAAAATATTTAATATTCATAAAATGTAGCTAATGAAATTTAAATTGTACGCACCTTGCCGTAAATCTTACATATTATATTTTACTGAAAATGTAATCGTATGACAAAGGCTGTTTAGTTGCTGAATTTTTTTAATAACAAAAACCATAAAAAAGAGAACCTGCTTGCAATATCAAGTATAATTATACCCAAAACGTGAAAATTTTAAGTCAATTCAAAAAATGTCCGAACGAAAAGATATCTTTTCCGTCTCCAACGATGTCCTTCACCATTGAAAGCGCATCATCTTAAATAGTTTCCTAATGCCTTCCTTGATTAATTAATTGAGCCATCAAGCTGCCTTGAGATATCTTGATTTTCTTGAAAGGGTCGTAATGATGGTGATTAAAAATCGATCAGGAAATAGGTTTTACAGTAATTGAATTCCTGTAATTAGGCAAATTAAATTGATCGAAGAGAAATCTTTTTCTGCAAGAGATCCTTATTGATTTTTCACCGACTACCGCTTATTTAATTTAATCAGCTTTAAATAGAGAAGACACTGCAGCTGTTTTAAAAATTAATGGCAGAATTTTAAAGTCGTTTTTGAAAATTATTTATATATGGTATAGATTATACTAATAATATTCATTTGATAATTTAAAATTAATCTCTCTTTTTCATATAAAAATATTGTGTAGTCATATTATATAATGGGAAAATTTAAATAACATTGAATTGCAGATTGTTCATAAAACTTTTCCCTGGTTTTGGATGATAATGATGTAGAAACAAAGTAAATTATTATTTTTTTAAAACATTTTTGATTGTTAATTTGTTAAACATTTTGAAATTTACTAGTCATGCTTTTACAGTTCATTCTTTAATTTCCTGGTCTTATTCTCCTACTTTAATTTTCTAGTCATACCTTTTCAAAATAATTTTTATTTTACTAAATATTCTTGGGCTTCTGTATTGCAAATTTTAAGTTGGTTATTTTTTTATTGGGCCTAATGGCTGAGTGACTAGCGCTCCGGCGCTCAGGGCCACAGGTTTTGGGTTCGAGTCTCGGCGGTGCTATGGATGTTTGTAGTGGTTCGGAATCCACTTTAAATCCTCTAAAAATGATCGCTGAGTGTAGAGCTGAAAACCCTACCCCGTAAACAGTTTACATCTCCTGTCTCGAAATTTGCTAGTAGGCAACGGCCTTGGCCCACCATAGAGCTGTTGCGCCACTGATGATGATGATGATTTTTTTATACAATTTGCATGTAGTTTTTGGTTTTGTTTTTCGCTCTACTATCATTTTGTGCACAGTTTAGGCTAATTAGACCAGGATCTACAGTTTAACGTGGGTTCCAAACCCCTAACAAACATTCATGCCACTGTCCGGATTCGAACCTGAAGTAGCAAAGGCGAGGCCATCTGGCTGAAATTTGCATCTAGCGAATAGTGTTGTGGATTTTGTCTTATAAAATGCTCTTGTGCCCAGTTTATTCCTTCTCAATTCTTATTTTGTTATATATATATTTCTTCTCAATTCTTAGTTATATATATATATATATATATATATATATATATATGTGTGTGTGTGTGTAAAAACACCCATTTTGTTCTACAACCACTATGACACTTATTTAGAATTTTTCTATAAATAAAAACATTCACTAAAACCACTCAACATTAACCAGACCTCTTTCAGTGATCTGTACATAAACTATTCGTTTTGGCCCAAATGCGATTAAAATGTATTATCATTCCGTATAATTCGGAGTTTGTTTGAAACTTTATTATTTTTTTTAACTAATAAAGTGTGTATAAAGGCTTATGATTCCTTAATTTCTTGGTGAAAGCAACTGCCATCAGCCTCCGGACTACTACAACAGACAGTAGGATGGTTAATACTTGGAATGAAAATCAAATATTTTCAGTTGAAGTTTCTGTTTTCGATTATAAGTCGAACTGCAAGAAATTCTGTGCCGCCTAATTACCTGCAATCCTGTGGTTAGTGTACTTCGTTTTCTATGTCTTCAAGTTTCCCAAAACTTAAAGTTTACTATAATTACCTTTTACCAATAATAAATTTAAAGTCAAAAAGTAAATAATCGTGATGTTAACATGTGTGCACCAATTTCATAAACTTCTTGCTTTTGATTTGAGTATAAGTTTTATAATCGTGTATTTCCTCTGGTATATCTCTAAAATTTATATTAAGTATGCATGTGTCTTTTACCGACAGGAAAAAAAAATTGATTTACAATGTTGTAAGGAGATATTAAACTGGAAATCTCTGCCCCAAGTTGTTCAATTCGACTCTAATTCTGCAAGGAATTTTATATATTGGAAAAAATATTTTGATAATGAGAGTTTTTGAGAATAGTGACTGAAAGTAAAATGCATTAACTATCTTGAAGCCACCGCATTAACTGAATTCTAGATTGATTCCCTGTCTATATATTGAAAGTTTTGATAAGTTTGTTGGTGGTATAATCTTAAATGGGAAATTTTTATCTCCCCTACTTCTGTTTCTTTCACCAAATTTATTTCGGATCGCTGTGACTCGCTTTAAGATCTATAGCCAAATCTGGCCCTCGTGCCATAAAACCTAAACCCCTAAAGATCTTGAATTTTTTTTTTTTCCTATGAAAATGTTTAATCTGTCTAATGATTTAATAGTTGAAGCTTTAAGATTATTTTCTCCCTGAAATCATTAATGATAATTATTCAACCCTCTAATCCAAACTGTGGTTCCAAATAGCAAATTGTTATTAAGTTTAAAAGATTAATCGAACAAACGCATTTCGGATGACTGATCTTGGTACACCAATGTCTTCCTCGGTATAATCAATAGACCAGGCTTTCGCATTGTTAAAAACTTAAATGGTCTCTTAAAAATATTAAGTAAATATTGAAGTTTAATCGACCAAGACCTCCGACCTAAAATTCATTTTAATCCAGAAAATTACCTCCTTCACCATGTAGACCATGCATGCAAAGAAATGTATTAAATCCTTATCATTGGGGAAAAAATTTTTCTCATTCCGAAATTCGTATTTGTATTGTATACAAAACCAATTGAGACAACTTAATGATCTTATTCCCAGAGATAAGCAACTACAAACCTCTATTTCTGATAGAGTAACGATTGCGATTACACAGCAACGTTTACTAATAAAGCACGGATTTATAACAAACAAGGGTAAAAAGGTGTTGATGTAGTCTGTGACAGTGGTTCGAGTTTGACTATATTCTGTGGATTTAAAGATAATATTTCAAACTATAATATATTCTTGTAAGCTTTCACTAATACGACAAACTTCAAGTTTCGTGAAACTCGTGTTTGTTATTTTACTATGCATCAAACAAACTTGGAAATTAATGTTATTGATGCTAGTTTACCTTGCTAAATCTTGGGATTTCCTGAATGTTGGCTATATAATTTAGTGATTGTAAATAATTCGTAATATACCTATGTAATGATAATTGAATGAAGTAGAAATGAAGCTAAAACTAAGTGTTCTTTATATGTAAATAATGTATCGAAGTAACAATTTAAATATACAAGTGCAAGTAAAAGAAAGAAGTAAATTCTGAAGTTAATGAATAGTGCATGTATGATGTCATTGGAAAACTCGTCCAATCCTTGATTGCATCTAAAGAAAGTATCGAGATACCACAAATTCTCAGCAGAGAAGAAGTACGACTTGACGAATATTTTTTTGCTGAAGATGTGATGCTGGTAAAATAAACATAGAATATTACCTAAATCGGAAGTTAAGTGTATTATGTCGGCGATCATATAGAACTTAGCCGAAGTAGTCTCTATTCTACACCAGTGACATTGGTTAATGGAAGAAATATGAAGGCAAAAAGATGCGTTTATGTATAGATTCTAGAAAATTGAATTCTATTGCAAAATAAGAAGCTGAACCTTTGCTCAGAATGGCTTCTTTTGCTCGACAAATTGTAAAGTGCAAAATTTTTTGATATTTAAGAATGGCAAGTTTTGCCCTTCGGGTTTCGAAATAGGACAATTAGAATTTTAAATAAGCATCAAATCTATTCTGCTTGTCATTATTTAGATACCATCTTTTTGTTCAACTAAAAAATACTTGAACTATTTGAAAGAATTTTTATCTGAATTTTTGTTTTCAATTTGGCAAAGTGTAAATTTGCATGAACTATTTTAGGTAATTTATTAATTACTCGTTTTCAAATGTGTTCTTGCTAGAAAGTACGAGCAATAGCTTTTTATATTTTAAGATGGTATTTGTAAGCCTCATGAATTTAGAGTTTTAGACAGTTTCTTTAAGGTTTCATTTCCTCTTCTGTCAAATTCTGTTGTCTATTGTATTTAATGAACATTTGGTTTATCACTCTATGGTCATTTCGTGCCCGCGTTAGGCTAATTATATCTGGATCTACAGATTAACGTGTATTCGAATCGCTAACAAACATCCATGACCCCGCCAGGATTCGAACCTGTGGTAACAAAGGCCATAGCTCTAGTTAATTGGACATCGGGGCGCTTAATAAACACTTGTATGCGGACGCTGCCTTATCACAATTTATCCATCTCAAAGTACTAAATGAAGACAACAGGTGTGAAAGTTGCAGATTTCTAGGTTCCATTAATGTGTACAATAAACTCCTTCGACAATATGCACAAAGTAATTTTCATAAATTCGGTTGTTAAAGATATATAATTTAAATTTATATCCGAGCCTGTTCTGTAAATCTATGATACCAGAAAACCGTGTTTATGATATTAGGATGCATTAACAAGTTGGTATTTTGAAACAACCAGATACCTCCTGAATTTTACACTCCATCGCATTTAATTTCGAACCTTATTACAAAATTATTTTCATAGTTTATTTTTAACAGAAAATGAATATTTAGCAGTTGTGGATATCCTACATAGTGGGCCTGTGGCTCTTTTTAGGCTCTAATATTAAAAATAAAGTTGAATGTTATTCCGCTGGTCTTTAAAATTTAAGTATGTTTGATTGTGAAATAAAAAATACAAGGGTTTCACCAATATTTTAATTACGTCATGGACTAGGTCGTATTGGCTACTTCCCTGCGAAAAGTCCAATACAAACTAGCCTTTGAAACAAAGTTGTCGATATGTAAAGTTTTAAAATAGTGTTGGTTTAAGAAGCACAAACTGCCAGGTGACTAAAGTTCATGGTACCTCCAATGGAACAAAAGGGGCAATCAGGAGTGACCGTCATGCCAATTCTGGGGAGATGTTCTTGGAGGTGGTCATGTCCGCTGACAATTCTAAAATTGGCAGCAAAAAATTTGCCTGGGGAGGTCTATTGGAATCGGATTGTTAAGCAGGCTTTCTCAGATCTTGCCCCTGGCAGCTTTCACCTGAGCTTTTATGCCAGGTGCCTGAGCCAAGCTGTAGGGTATATGAAAACGCTGTGGAAGACTGCAACCCTGTTTAGCTAGCAAGAAGCTTTCTCATCACCGAGGATGTCGCAATGGCTGGGTACCGACTGGACAATCATATCGGAGCAAGATCAAGAGCACGGTTGGCAGCGGTAGCTGGAGCAGATTGAGGATATGTTACGGAAGGTGTCATCAACTCGGATTTCATGAAACCTCATTAATCGATCATAGGAGAAATATACAGCAATCAACTAGCCAAAATGATGCAAAAACTTCGGAGTCTAGCTTGGATTGGCTGAAAGATATCTTATTGCAAAACGCTAGACCCCACAAATGACTGTGGCAAACTGATAAGACTTGGAGTTGGAACTTCACAATTCACACTTTCTATACTAGCCCCTAGCAAATTGACAAGAATTAGACTAGGAACTTCATAGTCACACTAGCCCTTACTGACTATTAACAGGTAGGCTGGCTTACTTTGCACCAAGAAAATCAACCGTAGAGAAGTGGCTTGCTAAATTTAAACGAGGCGAAATGAGCACCGAGAACGATGCACGCAGTGAACGCCCCAAAGAGGCTGTTACCGACGAAAACATCAAAAAAAGTCCACAAAATAATTTCTGATAACCGTAAAGTGAAGTTGATTGAGATAGAAGAGACCTTAAAGATATCAAAGGAACGTGTTGGACATATAGTTAATGAATATTTGGATATGCGAAAGCTCTGTTCAAAGTGGGTGCCGAGCGAGATCACAATCGAGCAAAAACAACGAATTGACGATTACAAGCAGTGTTTGAGCTGTTCAGTCGTAATAAACCCGAATTTTTGCGTCGATATGTGACAATGGATGAAACATTGCTCCATCATTTCACACCGGAGTCCAATCGACAGTCAGCCGAGTGGACTGCACGTGATGAACACTAAAAATGCTATAACTTGCATACTAATAGTGCAACAGCTGTCAAAGTTTTACACGTGTCTTTTGAAAGTTAGGGCTAACTAAAAATCATATGGATTTGTTATATGACGATCATATTATGCGCCATTTATGCGTCAGCCTATGAACTTTTCAGCCCATCTGTTATAACTTTTCCTATTTAAAAAGTAGTCGGTAAAATAACTTAATTACGGTAATGCTGTAAAGGTGGCCTCCCAGGAATATTCCTACTCCCGTTCGCGAGGGTTTTATATCCCCGGCCAGAATAACCTAACGCTTAAATGGTAAAAGTATATAGAAAACGAGTGGATTCTTTAATGAATAAATAAAATAGTTCCTTATTTGTAAGTAACAACCAACTTTTTTCCCTACAAATTTCATCCTTGACGATCGAGGATGAAATATAAAGCAATTCCGTTGCAAGTCTTTTCACTTCTGAATAATTATTAATTTGTATTAATCTTGTACCGACATCAGATTCACTAATGGAGGCGATTCTTTTCACTACACCTGCAACACCCTCTTCGTCGGTCCTCATCAATTGCTCTTCGCAATTCTGAACATAATGAGTCGTTCTCGGCAATTTTCTCTTACAAACTGGAAACGTTTCTTCTTTATTTCCCGTCTAGCTTTCAGAATCTTGATGTAAGTTGTTATCCTCGTGCAAAAAAAAAAAAATCAATTATGGGTATCTTTTCTGTTGGTTCATTTTTAGGGCAAAATTCTACTTGATTCATCCAAGCTAGTTTTTCTTTTCCTCTCCATATCATTTCAAATGCAAGATTTCCACCTGGAGGAACTCCATATAATGAATTTTCAATTTATATAATTGTATGCCAGCTTAACCAAGCTTCGCCATTCTTGCTACACAGCATCCACAATTCGTATTGACGCTTAGGATGAATACAATAAACCAGAAAGTCTCTGCACACTATTATAACACATGGAGAGAAGAGTGCAAAATCGGCAGATTTGCAATTGCAGATGCAATTTCTAGGTGTGTATTCCTTGTTTCTCTTTTTACTTCTTAGAACTTAATATGGTTTATTGTCATTCTTGGGAATTCCATTCTAGACATCTTTTCTCCTTTTTTTGTGAGGAAAGTTCTTAAATTTCTCTTCTACTTCTTTCCATTGTGTTGTATTCTTGCCGATTTCCACCCTGAGGAACTCCTTCACACGAATGTCCCTTTTAAAATCGCCCTTATGCGGTTCATAATCACAGTCGTCAGAATGATTATAAAATCGTCGTTCTATATAGTTCATTTTGTCCACCATAATTCTAAAATGCTCGCGTAAGTTGTTAAAATATTTATACCATTAATCAGAGAAAGACGCAACTGAGGAAATATTGGCAGGAATTTATATATAGAATATATCATATCGTATTCCGGCTTAACCGACGTTCACCAGGCCTGCTAAGCAGCATCCACAATTCGTATTAACGCTTAGGACAAACAAAATAAATCAATAAACCAGAAAGTTTCTACGCGAAAATAAAAGTAGAAGAGTGCAAACTTGGCAGATGTCACTCCGTCGAGCATAAATTCCAACTTTTCTGATAACTGACTGTTCTGTATCCGACGAATGAACCGGTTGACGATTATTCCACTATAAAATAGGTACGTGGTATGTACTGATTAGACGCGTAACATACTCTATTACGGAAAACTTCTGAAATGTTGAAGGTAGCCATGGATAATTGACAATTTCAATACTTTATTGTATTTCAGAAGTGCATAAAAAATTTAATAGCAGCAAAATGAAGATTAACTCCGAAGAAATATCAAACATGTAAATATCAGTTGTTGTGTCCTTAATCAAATGCATAAAATTGTGGGCTTTAAAAGGACAGCTTTTAATGGAATAACCTTGTATCCTTTAATCTCTTATACCGTTTCTTTTTAATCTAGGAATAATTAACTTTTAATCCTGAGACGTTTTTTCCTTATTTCTCGTCTAGCTTTCAGAACCCTGATGGAGGTTATTCTTGTAAAGAATTCAGTCTGAGTATCTTTTCTGTTGGTTCATTTTTCTGGGACAAAATTATACTTGATTCATCAAAGTTTAGCTTAGCTGTAGTTTTAGCTTTTTCCTATTCTACCTGTTCAAAATGGGAGATAAAAGAAAAAAGAAAAACAATTTTTAATTTACTTTATCTTTTATCTCCTCATCAGTGGTGCAACCAGCCAAATGGTGGACCAAGGCCGTCTACTTGCTGGCAGATTTCGAGACTTGTCCGTCTACTTGTTGGGAGATGTTTCCTTTTTACGAGGTAGGGCTGTCAGCACTACGCCACTCTACTGTCATATTAGACCGAGACCTACTGTTTAAAGTGTTCTTTTTATCTTACTTTATAAAAATAAAGTAAATTAACTATCTTCATTCTCGCACTGATCTCAAAATAACTCTAAGATTTCATTGCGTCGCTGTAAATTGTCAAGTTATTGAAATAACAGAATGTCGTCCTAGAAACTAGGATGATCAAACCATAAATTATACCTCTTCGTAACCAAATACATGATTTTAAAAGAAAAGTGGTTTTCACTCGTAATGGATTAACCTTGTACATTTCATTACTTTCTTTAATTTCGAAATCCATCTCTTTCGCATACCATCATCCGATAGCATACCAGAGCAATGAGAGGGATCCTTTCACGCAAAGCGAAGACGACCATCTCGAAATCATCACATCACCTCAGTCCCTCTCTCTTGATGCATTATAAATTGCCGAGGAAAAACGAATGGCGTCCTAAAAACCAGGGCGTCCAAAAGAGATGGATCGAAAACCAACCATAATAAAAGCAAAGCGAAGCAGCAAAAAACGTGGATTGATCGAGGATGGGAGCTTTCTTGTAGCAACTGCCGGTGACCTCTGACCTCAATGGAGGCATGATGGATCGTTTGGCGGGGAGGACGGAGGACACTCGATCGTCCCGGAAAAGAACGTCTTCCGAGGGTCCTTCTTGTCAATGCAATTAGCGAGTCTGACCTCAGCTGTAATGACTGATGCGTCACAGGATACTCGTTATTTTATGGTTCGTAACGTGGATCGGCTCCGAACGATTAATTGGAAGATTTTTCTGAGCACTTGTGTTCCAGAAGATTTGTTTTCTCACGAGACTGATTAGTAGTCGTGGAATGGAGGAATCTTTTTTTCTTTCAAAATGTGCAAATAACTCTTATGCATGAGTTATATTATTGGGAAATTATTATTACTAGGATTATTTTGGAAAATTGCTTATCTTGATACATAAGATAAGCAATTTTCCAAAATAATCCTTATAAGACAACTCAATTTTTTATATATGCAGCAACTTCGGTGTACAAATACTTTTTGATCAAATCAGAAAATGACTAAATTAAATTTGAATAGCTAGAACTCCAGACGAATAGCCAGAGCTGAAGAGCATCGCAACTATGATTTTTCAGGACCCAGATAATGTGTTTGCCGTCGTTTCTAAGGCAAATATAATTATAAAAAGCCCAAATAATGCTTGCAATTTAAAGGCTCTTTATTCAAATTTGATAGTTATTCATTTTTTTTATGCTATGTGCTAATCCTTGTACGAAGCTTGCGTCACCATTTGAAAATGTATTTCTCTCTTCTTGCAAGTTGAAGTTGTTTATTCCTTGCTTCACTTTTACTTCTTAAAAACCTAATATGGTTTATTGTCATCTTTATGAATTCCATTCTGAACATCTTTGATCCTTTTTTGGGACCAAAGTTCTTAATTTTCTCTTCTGTATCTTTCCATTGAGTTATAATTCTTTTCGCCGATTTCCACCCTGAGGAACTTTTTCACACGAATGCCCATTTTAAAATCGCCCTTATGCGGTTCATAATCGCAATCGTAAAAATAAATATAGAACGACGATTTTATATAGTTCATTTTGTCCATCATAATTCTGAAATGCTTGCGTAAGTTGTTAAAATATTTATACCATTAATCGGAAAGGCGCAACTAAGGAAATGTTTGGAGGAATTTATATATAGATCGTATCGTATGCAGGCTTAACCAACGTTCACCAGGCCTGCTGCGCAACATCCACAATTCGTATTAACTCTAAGAATAAATACAATAAATCGTTAGATCAGAAAGTTTCTGCACTCTTCTACTTGTATTATCGTATAAAGTTGGCAGATGTCACTCCGTGAATTAGGGTTTCGCTACTGTTGCCAGAACAGTTTAGAATATCTATCTGATGAATGATCCTGTTGATAATTCCATTATAAAATAGATGCGTCGTTTTATGTACTCCATTATTGTTGGACGCACAGCATACTCTAGCTACGAATTAAATTAGTATTAAATATGTTCTAATGCAGCTGGCAATATACAGAGACAATTGATCTTTACGCCATAAGCAAGGGGTGTACCTCTGTTGCTCATTTAGCACAACCCAGGGGCTCGCGTAACTTGGAAGTTATGCTATTGATAAAAATAACAAATGCATGCAGAGAACTAGCCTTAAGATGTCCGTCATCTTGGATAGCCCCATCCCCTAGCACCCCAAAAATTATAGTGTGATGTACAGATTTAAATACTCATCTGGCATGAACATTGGAATACTGCCTCGAAACGCGATGCACTATTTGCCACGCTGCTTTCGACGACTATAGGCATTTCAGACCTATAGTTTCTAAGAATGCACCAAAGCTAATTGTGCTTCAAATTACAGTGTACACAATACATATTGTTTAGTTCAAATGCTTTGTGGATTCATTCACGATTCACGGACGAAACGTGAATTTTATATTTTTGAATATCAAATAGTTTTATTATTTTTTAATGCAGATATTAGAGTTTAATTGGGTACATTACTTTACGGTGAGGAGGGAAACAGAAAGGGCATAATTAGTTAGATTTCCGTATTGAGAGGGGAAATGTGTTTTTGTCGCTTGTGTCACAAATTTTTCTGTTGGTTCAAATAGGAAAATCCTGTTAAGCTTGAGGAGATCATTACTAGATGCATTACTTCGTGGTGATTTGAAATTTTTTTTTTAAAGGAAATAGAAAACGAATCTTAATGGACAATTCTAGGGGAGGGGTGAGCTATTAGAAATTTCTTAAGCTATGTGAAATGTGTGTGTGTGTGGGGGGATCTTATGTTATAAATTCTTTTATTGACGCACATGAGAAAGTCCTGCTGAGCTCGAGGAGATCAGATGGCATTGATCCACGAGTCTACTTCTGTGTAAATTGTACCAAATGATTTTTTTCAAGGACGAAATTTGAAGAAGGTTCGATAGTAGGTAATGGAGGTAGTTTCATTGTTGTAAAAATACTTTTCGCTTCCGAATTATTTATATTATTGAACTTGTATCTGCATCTGATTCACTAATGGACGGAGATTCCTTTTTAGAGCTTTTTTTTCACTAGAGCTGCAACACCCAATCATTTGCTGTTCTCAACTCTGAACCAAATGCGTCGTTCTCGGCAGTTTCTCTCCTTGCTATTTCTAGTTGTTTATTCCTTGTTTCTCTTTTACTTCTTAAACACCCAATATGGTTTATTGTCCACAGAATGGAATTCATAAAGATGACATCTTTGATCCATTTTTTGGGATTAATTTTATTTTTCTTAATTTTCAATTCTATATCTTTCCATAGAGTTGTATTCTTCTTGTTGACTTCCGTCCAGAGGAACTCCTTCACGCTAATGTCCTATTTTAAAATCACTCTCATGCGGTTCATAATCGCAATCGTCAGAATAAATATAGAACGACGATTTTATATAGTTCATTTTGTCCATCATAATTCTGAAATGCTCACGTAAGTTGTTAAAATATTTATACCACTGGTCAAAGAAAGGCGCAACTGAGGGAAATATTGGCAGGAATTTATATCGTATCATATGCCGGCTTGACGAACGTTCACCAGGCCTACTACGCAACATCCACAATTCGTATTTACGCTTAAGATAAATCAATAGACTAGAAAATCTCTATACTATAATAAAATTAGAGTGCAAACTTATTGATATTCCGTGAAGTATATATTCTGGCAACAGTAGCGAGAGGGTATCCGATGAATGATCCTGTTGATGATTCCATTATTAAAAGGAACGTGTTGAACATATCGTGAATGGATATTTGGATATGCGAAAGCTCTGTTCAAAGTGGGTGCCGAAAGATCACAATCGAGCAAAAACAACGAATTGACGATTCCAAGCAGTGTTTGCACCTGTTCAATCGTAATAAACCCGAATTTTTGCGTCGATATGTGACAATGGATGAAACATTGCTCCATCATTTCACACCGGAGTCCAATCGACAGTCAGCAGAGTGGACTGCACGTGATGAACACTAAAAATGCTACAACTCGCATACTAATAGTGCAACAGCTGTCAAATTTATACGCGTGTCTTTTAAAGGTTAGGTCTAACTAAAAATCACAAGGAGTTAATACTAGTACCACCATCTAGTTCAGCCTACCTGTTAAAGTAGATACGTGGTTTTATAATGGATGACGTACTGATGTACACTATTATAACACGCATAACATAGTGTTACTCTAGTTTCGAATTAAATTAGTATTGAATATTTTCTAATGCAGCTGGCAATACAGACAGTTGATCTTTATGCCGTAAGCAAGGTGTGCACAACTGTTGCTCGCTTGTCACTACCCGGGGGACACGTTTAGGTAGAAGATATGCTACGGGCGCAAGTAACACTACGATCATGTTAGACCGGGGCCTATGGTTTAAAGTGGAATCCGAACCATTACAAACATCCATGACACCCTCGGGATTCGAACCCAAAATCTGCTTTACCGAGCTCAGAGCGCTAGCCTCTCGGCCACCAGGCCCAAATTAGTATTGAATATTCTATTAGAAAAATTGAACTACTTTTCTACTACTGTGTAAATTGCACCAAACTGCAGCATCAGAATGTTAATTAAGTTTATCATGTTTCATGTAGTGCATACTGGGTGAAAACTGATTGCCACCGGATACGAAATTGTCAAGACTTTGAACTTTAAGACGCGCATTCTTCCAAATACACAGCCCCATCCATCATTTTCAGTTGTGTTAACTTCTCGATACCATACTGCTGCAGAATTCCAGAAGTATAACTCTTCAATTGCGGATACACGGATTTGTATTGTTGAGTTGAAAATGTGTATTTCTGTGTAAATGGAGTTGGGAGGGAGAACTTCACCCATATCTGTTTTTAACTCTGGTTTCTTCTGGGGTGAAAACCACTTTAACGCTGCATTGACTACGTATCTGCAGTTCCATTAGAAAACGTGTGCAAGTCTAACTGCCTAGCATTTGAAAATGTAATCAACAAAACCCCAGTGATAAATCATGAAATAGCCAAGCATAAGAATTATTCTGAATTTCAATTATATAAATTGTTCCTATGTGTTTCAGTTTGTTCAGATGCATTGTAAACTCAAGAAGGATAAAATTAATGAATTGTCGAATGACTGTTTATGAAGGTTTTTAATTGCGCAATACGCAGTGGAGAAAAAATACACTGGCAAAAAGTTGAAAAGCAAAAATTCGGATACTAGGATTTTATGTTGAAATGTTATAAATTGCTGCATCCCTTGAACACGGTTAGAATTCATCATAGAAAAGTTCCACTCTGCACATTAGCTAAAATTGACGAATCTATAAGGTTGCACGTGTACTCGTCAGAAGTAACTTGAAGGTCGTAGTTTTCATCTCGAATTTTTTTTCCATGAATTCGATTCTTTAAAGTCTGCATTTTGTAATCCTTATATTTTATGAAATTATGTTAAATAGTGATTTAAAAAGGTGACTTTTCTTATCTGTAATCGGAATTTTTTTTTCCCGTATTTATGATTTAAAGAAAAGCAAATTGGAGTAAAATCTTACTCGTATTTGAACTTTTCATACTGAAAACTAACTAGTCATAAATCTTTTCAAAATAAAGTTACTAAATATCAATATTTCCTTTAGATTCTGTGGCGAGAGTTATTGAATTGAATTGAAAAGATTCTCTCGACATTATATAAAATAATTTATACTAAAATAACTTTTATTCTGTAAAAAGAACTCTCTGTTCTCTTGAAAGTGTGAATGGTTATAAGTTTTTTAATGCAAAAATTTTATTATGAATGGATTATTGTAGTATAGTACAGATTTTAAAAATAAGAATAGCTTAAACGTGACCAGTAACTTTCTGTCGATACAATTTCTAAGGAAAGAAATTTTATTCTTTCCTAATTCAAAGAGCTTGTGAAAAAATTCGGTAACTGAGCACTATTCTATGAAATGCATTTATGTTGATACATTCAAAACTATGCATTAACTACTACCAAAACAAAGATTAAAAACTGTACATAGTATGGGATGCCACCCACAAAATATCACTGCATAAAGCAATTGGTTTGTCACTGTACGGCCATTTTCAGGGCAATGGACCGCGACTTCCGAACCACTAGCAAGCATCCATGTCATCCCGATTTGAACCTGAAAACCTGTGGTACCAACGGCTAGAGAGCTAGCCAATTGGTCATCAGGCGGCTGCTGTTTGAAGCGGAAGTATTTTAATCTGCATTGCTGTTGGACAAGTACTTCAAAATAAGAGGTATCAAGAGTGGACTCAAAAGGTAAGGTTTAAATATTTTCTAGATCACACTTCAGATATATTATTTAATACAATATATTTAATTAACTTAATTTTTATGTCTGAGACAACTTCCTGAAAAAATAATAGTTTAATCTCGAGATGGTTACAGTTTGAAAATACATAAGTTTTCGGAATTGAATGGATGAAGTCCACCCAATTCAGAATAGTCGCGGTTGGAACTATTGATTGCTGACTGAATAGTTGCCCGTTTTTCAGATTCTTAAATTACTGTGTAATTTTAAGTTTTCTGGTTTGTTTTTAAAATTTTGTGTTAATAAAAATGAGTGTTTATTAAAACTATGCATTTAAACCGATATTTGTTTTTTCCAACTTACTACTAAAATTGCAAGTATATGAGGTTGCAATGTTTTCAATATACTCAACTAGTTCTAAAGTAAAATGGCCTTCAGATGACTCCGGAAGAAGTAACTAATATTAAAGCTGGAAATCCTGATGGCCATCTGCAGTCCTCTTCAAACGACGTAACCCAACGGCAGTATCTAGGTAGTGTGAACAATTAAGTCCTTAAATGATTTCACCTTTTAGAGGTTTTTACTTAACTGTTTATTTTATGCAAGTCTTTGTCATATGCAGATAGAAATAATCAAGTTAATTTTTGAGCATGGAGCATCTTTCATTTTCTTTAAAAACCGGTTCATTCATGTATTTGAGCCTGTTCTCCTAACATTATCCTTGCTTTTGTTTAATAAATTTCTTTTATATATTCCATAATTAACACTTAAGATTGGCGGACATTTCATGGTAGACATTTCACCTATTTATGAGACTATAGATTTATATTGGTTTAGAGTACTTTTTAGTTAGTGTTTGGATTTTCAAAATGCCTTTTTTATAAACAAATGCATTCCTCCTGAATTTTTATTTCCTCCTAAATCTAAAATTTCAAAATAAAAATATTAATTTGATTGCAGATACCTGGAGATTCGAATTAAGGAAAAGGAACTCGAAATTAAACAAGAGAAACTAACCAGAGAGCTTCGAGGTATCGAGAGAAGGCTGGAAAGGTACGGTTAAAAATATCATGAACATTTCTATAGAAAATATTTAGAAGTGTTAGAGGCAGAAATGTAATGAAGATGTCTCACCCTTCGGATATCTTATCCATTTAAATAAGAGGCAACCTTCTGGAAAAATTTTCATTTAATCTCGAAATAGTTGTATAATTTTAAAATGAGTTTTCAGAATTGAAGGAAGAAAGTGCACCCAATTCAGAACAATCAGGTAGAACTACTGGTTGCTGACTGAAAAGTTGCCATTTTCAGATCTTTAAATTATAAACTAATTTAAATATTTTAACGATGTGTATTTAATTTCTGTTAGTTTTAATAACACTCATTTTAATTATGGATTTAAATCGATATATTTTTTATAACTGCTAAAATTATGGAAATACTGGGTTGCGATGATCTCGATACACTAACTACAGTTTCTCTGGTGCAAGAGCCTTCAGATGACTTTGGAAGAAGTAGTTAATAATAAAGCTTGAAATCCTGGTGGCCGTCTACAGACTTTTTCTAATAACGTAACCCAACGGCAGTATCCAGGTAATTTTTCACACTAATGGAGAAGTAGATCAAATCCTTAATTATTTCACTTTTAAAAGTGTTTGCTTAACTATTTATTTTATGTATGAGTCTCTATCGTAAGCAAATTAAAATCCAGTTAATTTTTGCTCATGGTTGTTTCTTGATTAACAAAAGGTTGATTTCTTTCATTTTCTTTAAGAAATGCCTCGTGTTTTTCAGCCTGTTTTCCTCGTATTATGTTCACTTCTGTTTATTAAAATTCTTTTTATGTATCCCATCATTAACAGTTAAATGGGTTTCTGCCATAAAAATGCTGTCGTATTTAAATGTCATTGGAATCTTATTTTTGGTGTATTCTTCACATCCAGTTGGCTCGATTTTTTTCTAAACCAACAAATATATTGTATTAGATGTTTTTTTTTTATCTTTTTTATTTGGCTTTTGGGTTCTCAAAATGCCTTTATAGACAAATTTTCTCCTGAAAGCACTTGTTCTCCTAAATCTAAAATTTCAAATTAAAAATATTAATTTGATTGCAGATACCTGGAGCTTCGCATTGAGGACAAAGAGCTCGAAATTCAACAACAGAAACCAACTCGAGAACTTGGAGTCCAGGTGGGCGCCTAGAGAGATGGCTGGCGGATTTCAGCCCATAATTGATGTGTCAGAGTTGAAATTTATGACCACGGATCCATTTGACAATTGTTTTTTGCAAAAAAAATATCTATTTCAATAAAGCAGTGTTTTTCCTCAATGTGCCACATTTTCTTATTTTAAATTTGTTGAATTTGGACCCGTTTTTTCTAATTTTATATTTACGAATATTTAATAAAGCTAAAGTTTAATATTTCTATGATGTAATTTGAGCTGACAAAAGTGAAAATAAGACTAGTTTAAATTGAGTTTTTTTTTTCTTAATTTTAATGTTTTCTTTTTATGTATCTGCACCAAATTGGTGCAATGCAAAAAATTAATACGACTTTAAACTATAAGCAATAGAAAAAGTCTGACTATTTTTCGTAATCGATTACGTTTTATTTTGCGAGATTTCCGCCCCTTCAAAGCAAAATCTTACGTCTATGTCCTGATGGGCACAATAAATCTGTAGGCTGGAACTACCTTCCATTACGCAAAAGGAGGAGTGAACAAATCGCCAAACTTGCCTTTAAAGTCTTCATTCAAAATTGTGGTGACATTTAGATGCAATGTAGTATGTGGTCCACTTTCGATAACGCTGAATCTGCTACAAATCGGCTGGTTTAGTAACAAATAACCCCACGTCAAAATGCTCGACTTTTGAGAACATTAATCATCAAATAATGTGGGTTATTTTCTGATTGAAAGACGAGAGTTTTAATATTAGTTTTTAACTTTAAATTGTTTTCCTGTAATTTTAACCCATTCAAATTACTGTGCCTTTAGTAATTTAAAATATTTAACTACGCAAAAAAATATCAGTTTTGACTTTAAAGTAATTAAACGAAAATATTTCTAAAGAATATTATTAAAGGATAATTATGGGGGGACAAATAAATAATAAAAATATATTAATAGATTAATCTGTAAACTGACAAATCACTGACATGTATGTTAATTTGAAAATATGGCAGTGTTTTTTAAATTTAGTAAGCAGAACAAAAATATGTGTTTACAAAATAAATCAAAACTAAGTTCAATGCAAATAAATTACTGTTTCAGTAAATGATTTAAAAAAAAAAAAAAAATTCTTAGCAACTTGATTTTTCCTTAAAAAGCAATAAATCACTATAGAAACTTGCATACGTTTTAGTTTTTACAAATAAGTAAAATGCTTACAAAGTGGCACTTATTCTTTATATATTGTCATGCATCCCAAGAATATTTTTATATAAATCTTATATTCCCGTTAACAAAAAAAAAAAAAAAATAACGCAAGCTAAATTAATAATTTTATGTTATTAACAGATGTTGTGGCTCATAAATTAAGTCTTTATTCAATGTTAATTTTGTATCTTCGAAAATCTATTCAAACATAAATTTTTATGATTATAAAACATTTAAGAATTAATAATTAAAGTTCATTATATTAAAGAAATTTCTTTTAAATGCAAATATGCTTACAGGTTTGGTTCGGTTTGTCGCTTTGCGGTCAATTTTGTACATACTTTTAGGGCTAATTAGACCGGCACCTACAGTTTAACATTGATTCCGAACCACGAACAAACATCCAGCCACATCCACGATTCGAACCTGAAAAGCATGGGGTACCAATGGCGAGAGCGCTGAACAATTGGCCGTTGTGCTTACAGGAGAGACAAATAGAACACTCTATTTCGTTCACTGCTTTAAATGAAAAATTTTAAAAACTAAAGGACATTTTTATAGAAGGTAATTTGTCAAAAAATGTAGCAAACTATTAACATAATGAATTAATTTTATATTTATTAATTTAATCTCTAATTTTAGGTCTAATAAATAAATATGCAAATAACCAAGGTTCGAATTCTTGATATTACTTGGAAAAAATTGCCCATCCTAATGATTATTCTTGCTTTTCCCGAGAAACACATTTGCATTTTCAGTTGGTTTGGTTTGTCGCTCCGATCATTTTGTGCACAATTTAGTTAATTATATGAGGACCTACAGTTTAACGTGGATTCCGAATCACTAACAAAACATCCATGCCACCGCCAGGATTCGAACCTGAACCAATGGCCAGAGCGATACACAATTGGCCACCAGGCTTATCTTTGCCAGACTATCATTTGCTTATCTTTTCAATAAGCAATGCCCAACTGAACTCCTAGTTCGAAAATCCCATGTCCTTTTGACCAGAATCGACTAAGACCAAAATTAATTATTACATTTAAAATTTAAAAAAAGATTTTTACAAAATAACTTTTATAACGATAGACGAGTTTTTACATTTGATACAAATACTATAATCATCACAATAAAAGAGGACGCAAGTTCTTTGTTATGCTTGACATTAAAAGAAAAGTTATTTTTTAATTTTAACATGCTTCATTAAAAAGAAAAAAAAAAAAAAAGATTATTTGTGATGACATTGATATTCAAAGTATTAATTTTACCGAGAGCAAATGAAAACTGTACATCCACACACTAATTTGACATACGCCTGATTCAAGGCAAACTAATCTGTTCATTTACATACAAATCTGACCTCCATGTAAACCCACACCCATAATCATCTAGTCATCATTTTTTTACCCCTTGGTGACATGGGAGAAAAGCTTTGCAATTACGACACACGATGGTATTATTCATTCTTCATTTGTAACTTCCACGCTGATGGCCTCTTCTGCGAACTTACTTCTGTCCCTTTTTCTCGGAGAGAGACACACATACACACACAGGGCGCAGAATATATATTTATACATATGACGTGTTAACCATCGCCACCATATGTCATGATTATGGCTTATCTGTCAGCCAGTTGATTTGTTAGCAGTCAAGGCAGAGCCGTTAGCACGCAATTTAAGTGGGGATCAGCTTCTACTGCGCGTGTCAAGACTTGGATTAATTTCTTCGCGGAAAATTTTTCTGCTTTTGTTGGGGTTGCTGATGACTCCGATCACTCATCGGGGATCTCGGTTTTAACGATCGCCGGTTGTAGGGCGAAAAAAAGGGTTGGGAAGGAAAAAATGGTGCCTGTGACAAGCTACGGACAGTTCAGCAATGTGGGTTGATAGTCAGTGATCTGTTTTTATAATTAGTGGCTCTAGAGTTGGTTTGTTTTTTTCTTGGGATTGAACTCTGTTTTCGCTGTCAGTTTGTTATGTGAATTTTTTTAGAAACCTGTTCAACAACTCTGTTTCTTGATGATTTTGGGGCTTAAAATTATCCTCTTGAAAGTAAATCTGATTTTTATGTTTAGCAATGCAAATGAATGATAATAATAAATCATATAATGGAGAATTTTATTAAATTAAATAAAATACTTTTATTTATTTATTTAGCCAGAAAGACTTGATGAATAACGTACTGGGTATCCGAACTGGTTTGGTTTGGTTTGTCGCTCTACGGTCATTTTGTGCACACGAGGGCTAAACAGACTGGGACCTACGGTTTAAAGTGGTTTCCAAACCATTAACAAGCATCCATGCCAACGCCAGGTTTTTTTTTTTGGGAGTGATAATCAGTGATCTGTTTTTATATTTAGTGAATCTAAAGTTGATTTGTTTTTCTTGGGATTGGCCTCCATTTTCGCTTGTCAGTTTGTTAACTAAATTTTTTTTTAGAAACCTGTTCAACAACTCTATTTCTTGATGATTTTAGAAGGTGGATTTATTTTCCAAGAGGACAATTTTTACTTTTATGTTTAGCAATCTAAATGATTGACAATAATAAATCATATAATGGAGAATTACATTTACTTAAAATCAAATAAAAAGCTTTTTATTTATTTTTTTAATGTAGATGACGTGAAGCCAAAAAGAACTGATGAATAACGTGCTGGATTCCCGGATTTCCTAGAGGAACCGGATTTGAAATCCGACAAACAAAGCTGAAACGAAAAATCTGATTATTTATACTGGTTTGGTTTGTCGCTCCATGATCATTTTGTGCACACTTTGGGCTAATTAGACCGGGCCTACAGTTTAATGTGGATTCCGAACCTCTAACAAACATCTATTCCATCACCAGCATTCGAACCTGAAGCACCAAAGGCCAGAGTATTAGCCAATCGGCCATCAGGCTGCCATATTTATACCGGAAATGTGCTTGAAAAGTCGTTTGTACAGAAAGTCTTCTTGTTGTACTCAAGGGAGTGTGGAAGAATATACGAACTCCAAAATATCGCTTGGCCATTGGTACCACAGGCTTCAGGTTCGAATCCTGGCGGTTGCATGAATGTTTGGTAGTGGTTTGGAAACCACATTAAACTGTAGGCCCCGGTCAAATTAATTTCTTCGCGAAAAATTTTTCTGCTTTTGTTAGGTTTGCTGATGACTTCGATCACTCATTGGGGATCTCGGTTTTAACGATCACCCGTTGGTTCGGGTTGTAGGGCGAAAAAGGGTTGGGAAGGAAAAAAATTGTGTGTGTGTGACAAGCTATGGACAGCCAGCAATGTGGGTTGATGCGGGTTCTTTTTTCGGTGTGACAGTCAGTGATCTGTTTTTATAATTAGTGGGTCTAGAGATGGTTTGTTTTTTCTTGGGATTGAACTCAGTTTTCGCTGTCAGTTTGTTAAGTAAATTTTTTTTTTAGAAACCTGTTCAACAACTTTGTTTCGTGATGATTTTAGAACTTAGATTTATTTTCCAAGAGCATAATATTGACTTTTATGCTTAGCTATTCCTAAAGGAATGATAATAATAATTCATGTAATGGAGAATTTTATTTACTTAAAATTAAATAAAATAATTTTACTTAAGTTTTTTAATGTAGAGGACATATAGCCAGAAAGACTCGATGAATAACGTGCTGGCTTTCCTTACTAGAGCCGGATGTTAAATCTGACAACGAGGCTGAAACGAAAATGTCATATTTATACTGAAGAGCTTTCACAGCTACAGCTTTCTAACATAACTTAATATCCCAGTCCAAAACGATCTCAGCTATTTAAATTATATGTATATGTTAAGTGTATTAATATGTAGTTATATGTATTTGTAGCGGTTCGAATCTACTTTAAACCGTAGGTCCCGGTCACATATGACTATAGAGCTTCACAGAGCCCAATCAGACTTCTCACCTACATCATTCCCAAACTGTATAGGGGCAACTCAGTTCTAAGCATAATGATGTGGTATGGTGTGGTGTGGTAATAGTAGTGAATTTACAAGCTGCATTCTAACGTAATTAATTGTTCATTACAGATTGCGGAACAAGAAGCCATCCCGGTTTTGAGCAATGTTTAAAACCCGTAATCTTCAAACCTTGCCATACAACCTCTGTTGGACTTCCCGATGTTGGATTTTTTGGGTTTTCTATCGTAAACCACATAAATGTATGGCAGTTAGCTCTTCTTAGAATATAATACATACTTTCTCCCCTGCCCCTCCCCTTATATTGGCCAGTAACTTGTTAACGGTAAAAGGTGTATATGTAGAGTTAAATTACGATTCAACATTGTGGGAAAAATTTAAGATTCTATGAGCTGTCGAATATTGAACATAAAGTTTTTCTTTTAGTTGTAATGATTAAGTACTTTTTAAAATTTGTTCAGCATATTTTTAGTAATCATTACATTTGATTAAAAATTAGGAACAAAATGTATTGATTTCTTCATCATTATTTCTATACGCTGATGCAATGATGGCCATTTTGTGATGTTTGAAAACGGTTTTATATTCGAAAAAGCTTTCTAATATTTATATTTCTCTTCTTTTCAATTGCACAACGGTCCCATGTTGGACTGAGGCCGTCTGCCTACTGTCAGATTCCGAAACATAAGATGTTTTCTTTTTTACGGTGTAGAGTTGTCAGTTCTACTCCCAACGCTCTACAATCATATTATACCGGGACTTACAGTTTAAAGTGGATTCCGAACCACTAAAACTATCATTGGCATTGCCGGGACTCGAACCTGAAGCCTGCGCCTGCGAACGCTATTCACTCGTCCATCAGGCCCCCATACTTAATATTAATGGCTTCTAATACTTAATACATAGGTGCCTTTAATAAAGAGTGCAAGATGATTTGTTTTAGAAAGCAATTTGGTATACTAAATCCACGCTACAACATCCTTCTCTCCCCCCCCGCAAAAAAAAAAAAAAAAAATACGCATGTAGACAGACTGTAGCAGGACATCCAAGTTTGAATCTGGAGCTAAAAATTGCTGTCACTGTTTACTGAGATGAATGCACTCGATAGCCATTATAACATGTCACATCGATTGTTAGGGAGACTGATGGAAATTTCTTTAATGCAACACGCAAATGCTGTGTATCTAAAAGTATTAACCTACTTTATCCCACTTGTAGCCTGTTTGTTGGTGACATACATAGGTGGAACGCTAATTTCTCGATATTTATAAAATATATTTATATATTTTTTATTTATTTTTATATATATATATTTTTATATATATATATTTTATATATATTTTTTATTTATATTTATCCCCGTGAAAAAATTGAATCTTATTATTATGAAGAAAATTCAAAAACTTCGCGTGCTATTTGCAATCGGTTGACTTTTTTACAAAACGCATTACATAAACTATTTAGAACAAAAGCATTTAAAACTGGCATTTTATTAAAGGATTTTCTCGAATAAATTACTAAATAAATTTTTCATCTGTTTATTTTGCACCATTTAAATAATTTTTTGCATTTTAATGCACCATAGTTTTTTTTTTTTTTTTTTCTTTCTAATGCAGCTAGCAAACACTGAGACAGCTTGGTCTTGGATGCCTTAAGGCAAGCGCTGCCCAGACGTACTCACTTTGCATTACCCAGGGGGCGTGTCACTTGAAGATAAGCCACGGAGTAACAATGCCCCCGCAACGCTCTACGATCCTATTAGAACCGGGACCTACAGTTTAAAGTGGATTCCGAGCCACTACAGACATCCACGGCACCGCCGGGACTCGAACCCGAAACCTGTGGTACCGAGCGCCAGAGCGCTGGCCACTCGGCCATTTAGGCCCCAATGCATCATAGTAAAAGCATTAAAAGCAACTACTCAGCTATATTGAAGGACATTGAATTCACTATAAATAATGATAGATAACTATATATAAATGACATACTAAATCAATAGGTTTTGCAATTATCTTTTTTTTTTTAAATTAAAAATAAGGTTTGATCCGAAAATATTTTATTTTCAAAGTATACTTCTGCGTATAACAATGCCGTGTAAAAGAATAACTATTTTTCTAAAAAGAACAACATATAAAGTAAGGTTAAAAGAACAATTTTCACAGCAAATTCACTTGATAGAATCTCATAAACGTAATAAAATGAAAATATTCAATTCCTTCTATTAGCTAAGAATCTCCCTATATATATCTTGTTCAAATTTTCCTTCGTTCATAAAATACATTTTATTTATCCACTCAAGCTCAAATACATTTTTTAAAACTTGTAGTGGATGACACTTGATGTTAATACAGTTTTCTCAAATATTAATCCAGTAATTAAATTAAATGAATTAATTTTAGTTTTTTTTTTTTTTAGATTTAAGTTGCATGTATCTACCAATAGATGGCGCCAGATAAAGTTTAAAAAATGAATGAAAATTATTTATAAAGGACTTTCTGCAATATAGTAAGTAGTAGTCAAAAAAATTGGAATTGACTTTAAAATGTTTTTTTTTTATATATATTACTTGCTTTTTAAGATTGAACAATAAATAAATTTATTATAAATGATGAATATCGTAATTGAGTTTTATACTAAATTAGTTACGTTAATTAGTAAAAATTGCTTTTAATCCTCATCCCTTTACTTCTTTATGAAAATTAGTTCTATCTTTCTCATGATACCTTGCAAGTGATGCATTTAGAATGATTTTAAATTAAATGCAAAGTTTCTAAAAGCGTTTTTAGCATACAAATTCAAGATTAATGTATTCCATCTATTTTACAGTATATGCAAAAATATTTTTGCATTAAATTGATGTTTAGATTCTACAAAAATTTTAAATAATAATATTCTTGGCAATTTTTTTCTTCTAACGTAAAATTGCTCTTTTTAAGAATTTTTAAAAAAAATTTTAATTATAGAATCTCTTGTTAAATTGTTTTACATAATATAAAAAGTAAATAATTAAAACTCTCCAACATGAAACCTCACCAGAAAACAAAAAAGGATATTAGAGAATTAATAATACATTGAAAAATGCCATTTTTAAATAGTTATTAACTCCATTATAGTTTTTCTCTAAGTAGACACAAATGTGACTTTAAAAAAAAAGATGTGTTGGGCAGATATTAAAACTAAGTAGTCAGAGGCAGGTTATATTAAAGCATAAAGCCTGATGGCCGAATGGCTAGCGTTCGGTACCACAGGTATCGGGTTCGAATCCCGGCTTTGCCCATGGATGTTGTAGTGGTTCGGAATCCACTTTAAGCCGTAGGTCCCGGTCCTAATAGGATCGTAGAGCGCTGCGGAGGCATTGTTACTCCGCGTCCGTGGCTTACCATCAAGTTACACGCGCCCCCTGGGTAATGCAAAGTGAGTAACATCGGTGCAGCCCTTATGGCGAAAGATCACGGTCTATTTGCCAGCTGCATTAGAAAAAAAAAAAAAAAAAAATAAAGCATCCCATCTCGCTGCTTTTTTATATGGAAACATAATTGTTAGTTAATGTAATTATTAATTAATTAAAAAAAAATTACGCAAAATTTACCTTAAGGTTAGGTTGTTGTACATCCTGTGGTTTGATTCTGTAGCCAATTTCGAAAGAGTCCTACAGTTATTTAGAAGTTGCCTTTTCGTAATGAAAAGTTCTCGAGTTCTGAAAAAAAAAAAAATAAATAAATAAAAATATAATAAAAAGTTAATAAATAAGACATTTTTACATGGAATATTAGAACAAAGTATATATGGATTTGCGATATCATATACTGCAATCTTTGAAGTCATAGTTTAATGGTGGTAACTGATTCCTGCCAATATTTTGGTTATGCTTCCCACATAATTTCTTAAAATGGGTAAATAGCTTTTAAATGGTTAAAAGCAAATTAATTTTTTATGTTGACACAACTAATTCATTTTAGAAATTCTTACAGAAAAAAAAAATTAAAATTCACATTTTTTTCAATAAGCTATTTATTTGCTTTTTTTTAAAAGGGAATTACTGAATTTGTAGCACAAAGTAAGAAATTTCTGAAATCTTTATTGGCTGTTTCAGACGAGTTTGATTATTAACCAGAAAATAAAACTTTATATGTATCTTAATTTGTTTTAATAAAAATTTATTATTGTTAACATGGAAGGATTTTCCCTTTGCTTGACACTAAAAAACATTACAGTTCTAAAAAAATATTATCATAGAACATGTTTTGTGATAGAATAATGCCGTCAAAATAGATATGAAGGTGCACCACATCACATATTAAATATCACCAACCTTATCACCCAGATGATCAAATCTAACATTTTAACCCCCTACTTAGTATAATTGGCGATATACTATAATTAGGCCATTTATGAGAAGTAATCAAGGTAAATAAACAGAAAGTAAACTGTAAAAACTATGATTAAATAATTATTTCCCTATCAATACTTATAATATTTATAAATCTGCTTTCAAACCACCACTATTAATTTATGAAAGGCAAATCGTTGTTATTTTTTATTGCTAATATTGTACTCGTAACCTAGTGTTAAAGTATTCAGCTAACGCGCGGGAGACCTCAGGTTAATATCTACTAGTGGCATCCTTTGCATTCACTGCTTTCAGAAACAAGGTAGCTCGTGGCTGAATGGTGATGTGCGACGCTGATGAGCATCAGGGCGGAGGTTCCATCCATCGGCGGCTTTCTAATAAATACTGTTTCAAAGAAAGATATGTAGATTGGCGTTTCAGATGTTCATTATTTTGCGGACTACCTGGTGGGAGTTTTCAGGGCTTTTTGCCCTACTATACTCAAATGCTTGGTAGTTCCACCTAAAAAAAAAAAAAAAAGTCCTCCCGGAAGGCACTGCCCTCCTTCTTCAGCGTCACGGAGCCAAGTCAGATTTCTACGTACGTGTGCTCCGTCAGAACAGAAGTTGCCCCTCCCTATCTTGCTCTAAGGCCATAAGATCACACGGATTTTGGACATTTTAAATGTTGCTGTGTACGAAGCGGGATAAGAAGAAGATAAAAAAGTAATTTGATGGCAATTGTGGCATCGTGTGTAAAGCTTCTCAAATAATTAGGCATCCTGGTTCTATTTTTCTGATTTTGTTCTCCTCTTATAACACACAAATAAGGGGTGGCTTGATGGCCAAGTAACTAACGCTCTTTGCCACAGGTGCCGACGGATGATGGATACTTGTAGTGGTTCGCAATCCACTTAGGTCCCGGTCTAATATGACTGTTCGATGTAGCGCTGACAACACTATCCCGTAAAAAAGAAAACATCTCGTGTCTCGAAATCTGCCAGTAGGTAGACGGCCATGGTCCAACATGGACAGTAGTGACAGTAGTACTTTGATTTGGAATCCACGTTAAACTGTAGGTCCCAGCCTAATTAGCCTAAAATTCTTCAGGAAAGCAATATTCTACCCCCATTGCTCATTGGTGGGTTGATTGGGGCATGCATTAATGTAACTTGAGGCTCACCGATGTTTAACAAAAATAAACGTGACCGCTTATAGATAATTTAAAAAAGGTGAATACTGCACAATTTTCAGAAGATATCAACATGGTCTATAATTTTTCAATTGAATGCAAATTGTGTGTTAATTTGATGGATCTGGACTTCTAAATAAAAATAATAATGTTACCTAAATTGGTAGATAATATTAATACCCAAATTACTAGGATTGAAAGTAGTTAAAATAAATAGTCGTATGATATGGTCTTGCAATTGCTATTTAGCATAATAGAAAATACAAATACAATACTTAAAAAAATATAAAAGTAATAACTTGGGATAGTCAGCTTACAAATAATAATAATTCACTTTCCGAACTTGAACTGGAAAAATTTTCGGAGTGTTTTGATTATTCTTGAAAAACATTGTCTCTAAAACTTTCCATATGTATCTAGAAAGAAGATCCAAAGTTTTTTTCATCAAATTTATTCACCAAAGTTATCAATTGCGAGATCCAATAAAGGTGTTCGTAGTTGTGTTCATATTATTTTGTCAGTAAAAAGATATTTTTGAAATAACAAATTATTTCGTAAATATTTCAAAATGCTTTTAAAAGCAATAAAATAACTTTACACTATCTTGCAAAATATAACTTTTTTTGCATACTCATGTTAATTTTTGCAAGTTTACGCGATGTTATTTTGATATGAATATTATAAACGAATAATATGTCGATTTAATATTATTAATTATATAATAAATTAATATTTATTAATAAAAACAATTTGAATAAAATTATTGACTTTTTAAAAGCTGGAAGACATATTTAGTGTCAAGTAAATTTAATTTTAATTAAATCTTATTATAAATCGTTCACCAATTGCTGCTTTTTCGTAAAACAAATAAAATAAACCAGCAGTTTTATCAGTAAATCATCCGTTTAAATTGCATATTCAATAATATTATTATAAAACTTAATAAACAAAAGATTTCTAATTCTAAAAAATATTTTATAATTATCACATTTAACTATTCATTCTAAAAATATCACCATTAAAAATTGTAGAAAGTTTAACGCATTAAAAAAAAAAATAATAAGGAAGAAAGAAACTACATTAATAAAAGGCAAATAATTAAAGTTTTCAAATATCTCAGTATAGAGCCATATATATATATATAAATAAAATTCAATAAGTGAGATAAAGCACGAGGAAAGGGAATTTAAAATATTCTGAAGATATTAGCAAAAAATAACCTTTTGAATTCAAATTGGAAAGTTTCTTAAATTACATTTTGCCAGGAAAATATTTCCCTCCACTTATCTTTTCAGCTCTTTTCCATTTTAATACGAGTTTTATATTTCCCCTCTTTTTAAATAAATAAAAAATAAATAAATAAAACAGATATGCAAAAAAATGAAAACTTATAAACCTCATTTCAGCATTTTAAGTTTGGAAGTAATTTCCCTTTAATTTCCAGATAAGGCTTTTTTCTTGAAGTAGGTAATCCTTTTCGAACAATGCAATTCACACTCTAAACGAAAAATCGTCTGCGTAGAACTTTTTATTTCTTCTTCTTCTTCTTCTTCTACTCTGATTTATTTATTTATTTTTATTATTATTATCGAATCCTTTTTTTTTTTTTTTTTTTAAAAAAAAAAAGGGAGCCCATTTTCCCTTTTAAAAAAGGGAAAAACGTAGGGAAAAAAGGTAACAAGCTAAACAATAACAATAATCTAGGAAATGGTTGGGAGTATAAGAGGCGCGAAAGACAGAAAAAGGAAAGAAAAATAAGAAGAATAAGAGAAAATAAGTAGGAGATAAATGAAAGGAAATGAATGAAAAGAGCTCCATTTCCGTATCTCTTTTCAAAGCTGGGATATGAGTGACGCCTCGGCCAATTATATGTCACAGTGAAAGCGAAGAAGAAGCCATTGGCGGCGAACAGGAATCAATTTCGGAATTCTTACACTTGGCTGAATTTACGCTTTCCCTTTTCTACTCCCCCACCCCACAGCCTGGCTCCACCCACCCCCTCGATAAAAGGCAATCGCTGCTGAGATGGAGGAAGGAAAATAAGTAAGTAAATAAAAAGACAGAAAAAGCCATTTCTTCAATTTCTCTTTTCCTTTTCTCACTCTCCCAGACTAGGCTAGTTTCCTCATGGGCCATTCAAGCGTTGCTAGTGGTGGATATTACGGATTTTTTATTTCCCTACATCCAATATATAAACGTATAGAGAGATATATATACATATAAATCCTTTTTTTTTTTTTCCCATAGTAAATATGGTGGCGGAAATGGAACGGTGTCTATTTTATACATTTTTTTTTTCTTTTCCCCCTCCCAGTGGGTGGATATTTTCTGTCGTTCGAACTTTTGTGTTCTTTTTTTTTCCCCTTTCCCGCCATTCCATCTTTTCGCCTCCTGGCACCGGAATCTCTTCTTTTGGCGAGCTGTTGGCGCTATCGTGTCGGATTTACGTCTTTTTCCTGAGGAAGTACTACATCTCCTCACTGAATATTTTTTACCGAAATCGGCACAAAAAAAAGTGAGAGAGGGAAAGGAGAAAATGGAGCATTTTCCCTTTTCAGATGCTGGCTCATCAATTGTGAATATGTCACAATGCACTCCGAGTCGGAGCTTGAAAAATAATTTTCGAATTGAGATTTTTGGCATTTTATTATTATTATTCTTTTTTCTTTCCCCGTTTTCCGTTGAAAATGAAAACAGGATGAAATCTACAATAGTATTATATTATTCTCAAAAGATAAATAGACTGTTTTTATTTCGACAGTTAAATATTAATGTTATGCTGAGTTTCAAAGCATTAATCACATATGAAGCAGTTTGCTTCAACTAGTATTAAGTTTAAAACGTTATTAAAGTCGCTTTTGCAGTGTATACAGAAAAATTATTCATGTATTTCTGCTTAAGTTATATATCCTGAAATTTTCACCACTTTATTTTTGGAAATATTTCATTTGACAAAGAGGAAAACGGAATGTGTTTTGACACTGAGATAATAATAATTTTTAAATGGTAATACAATACTACAATAAAATTAAAAAAAAATTGTTTTTTTAAAGAACAAACAAACGAAAGTAAAACTGGAAAAGAATTTATAGATGATTGTCATAAAAGAAAAATGAAAATAAGCTTTAAAAAAAATATTATGGCTTGTTACGTAAACAAAATGTTTTATTTTTAAGTGTAAATGATAGACACATTCGGTTTGTTTAATTTTTTCATATACAGTTTTATTGAAAACACATCGAGATTTTTTTTTAAAAATATTATAACTTCTAACTTACAGGCATGTTGTTAAAAATAATGTTTTTTTGAAGAATTAAGTTATTAATCATCAAATATAATAACTTAATTCTTCGCAAAAAACATTATTTTTATATTAAGTAGATAATGGAACATGAATTATTAAATTAGGTTTTTTAATTGCTTAAGGTAGCTTTAACAGATAAAAACATAAATAATATAATTTATATTTATAATACTTTTTTTTTTTTTTTTAAAGCATGCAAAAAATAATTTTTTATTCAACTCATAATGTCACTTTCAAAACTTTGCAATCGATTTTATTTGTAAGTAATCGATTTTAATTTTTATTTTTTATTTTTATTTTCTTTGTAACTCTCAAATTTTCGCCCACCCTTTTATGTTGTTGTTTCTTATCCCACTTGGCAGACAGCAACTAGATCTAGACCAAGTCCAAGAACACATGAGGTTCTCATGAAGAAAGGGAAAGGAAGGGGGGGGGGCAACTTCTGTTGTGATGGAGCGACTGTAGGTAGAAGTCAGACTCGGCTCCGTAACTCTGACTTTTTACGGGATGGGTTGCCAGTCTCACGCCCAACGCTCTACAGTCATATTAGATCGGGAACTACGGCTTAAAGTGGATTCGAACCATGCCACCGCCTGGACTTGAGCCCGTGGCACTGAATGCCAGACCGCTAGTCACTCGGCTATCAGATCCTATCCTTTTTTTTTTTTTGTAAATGAAAAAACAATTTTCTTTTTCTTATTATTTTTTTTAACTTTTAAAATATTATTTTGAAATTCATTGAAACGAAAATAAATTAATCAAAATTAAACATTACAACGTACATAGATGGGAGAATTTGTATTTTATTGCCCTAGCGAAGAACAAAAGTTCTCAGAATGCTTCTAAAAATAAAATAATTAACAAGAAAAATTTTTAATTAAAAACTTGAGTTACGTGCAACCTAGAATACCTTTAAAAAACAAGTAACATATAATAAACAGTTTCCTACACATTTAATCAATATTTTCAAAGTTTTTGTGCAAAGAAAAGTATTGCTTGAAGAGGTGATGTATTTCTTTTGCTTTCAAAAACGAGGACACTCGATAGTAAGTGTGATAAGAGAAATACAGCTTTGCGCATCAATAGTCAAGTAACCTGATGGGAGTTTTCCTGATTTTCCCCATAAAACAATGAAGGGACTGCAGTTGTCCCTAAAAGACTTCGAGGAAGGCAATGATCATCAATCACAATCACTGGTAGGCTTTTCAATGAACTACGAGATAATAATTTTAAATTAATAAAAATAATTTTAACTAATATTTAAAAAGCATTATGCTCTTAATAACTTTTTACATTGTAAAAAAAGGTTCTTTAAGAGCATAGTACTTTTTTCTAACAAAAATATTTTTATTAATAGGTATAAAAATATATTTATGTATTTTAATGAGTTTTTTTTTTTCATTTATTGTTCAAAGTTTACACCTCCTAAAGTGAAAAGTTAAATTTGCTGCATTTACCTACTTTATCTCTATTTTATAGAATTGGACATAATTTCACTATTTAAAAGAACCATTTTTTCAGAAAATAATAATAAATAAATACATATTTTGATACTATCAAATAGGAATATAATTTATAAATATTCAATAAAGAAGAATATTTATAAGGAAGAATATTTATGAGGTTGTTGCCACAATAAGCAACAACCTCATGGCGGACTAAGGCCGTCTGCCTACTGGCAGACTTCAGACAAGCGACTACGAAACACACAAAAGAGACTACTAACCATTACAAATATTCATGCCACAGCCCGGATTCGAACCCGAACCTGTGGTACCGAGAGATAGTCACTCGATTATATATATATATATATATATATAAAGGGACTAGCGCGCTCTCTCTATATATAAGGAGATATTTCTTATCCTAACGAGACATGTATTTTGACTGGTGTATATGTATATATGTATATAAAATCGTATATATGTTGTTGTTGTTGTCGTGTCCCTCATGGAAGGAGGGAAGAAGCTTCTGTTCTGATGGAGCCCCGTAGGTAGAAGTCTGAATTCTACTCCGTGACGCTCTTACAGTCATAGGAGACCGGGACCTACGGCTGAAAGTGGATTCCGAACCACTACAAACATCCATGGCACCACCAGGACTCGAACCCGAAACCTGGGCACCGAGTGCTAGACACTCGGCCATTCAGGTCATATATATATATATATATATAATTAGATTCGTTGTCATTCGAAAATATTCCTCCTATATCATAATTTTAAAGCCATATACACAAAATAATGATACTGAATTAAACAATTTGTTTATAATTTTAAAATAAAATTTTTAACTGCTCTGGAAAACTTCAGTTTCATTTGAAAGGATATGGAAAGGTCATTATTCTGTTCGTGCAATGTTGGAAGGTTTAAGTAGGTGCAATGTTGGAAAATGTGGAGCTTATTTTCCAAGGTAACAAAGAGAGAAATTCTTTCTAAGAACAAAAGTTACAAATCTAATATCTGAAATTTCTACTTTCTATTCGCTTTCTTGTTTAAAACTAACCCGCTTTCCCCCTTTCTTAGAAATTCCATTAAATTTTCCTCTCTTGTCAACTTATTATGTTTAAGTGTTTATTATTATTCGTTGTATTATAATTACTTAGTTCCAATTTAAATTTGTGATTAATTTTTTTGGAATTTTAAAACTGTTTTTTACATGCATCAGGCATGTGTATTTAATATACTATGTACTATTTAATGTACTATGGGGTATATGAGGAATATTGCACTTTCAAATAAAATAAAAATTTAATAATTTTTTTTTTTTTTCCCGTTACAATTCTATTTTTCTCATATTTTTGAGAATATACATACCGTTGTATGAAGATATTCTGATACATTCTTTTAATTGCATTTTTTTTTTTCTGTAGTCTTTGTGGAGAAAAACTTTTATGCGTTAATGAACTCACAATAAGAACCAAATTATCGCATGCGTTCAGCTTATCACTATAATAATTAGCAAAATAATAATAATAATTAAAGAATGTACAAAAAAAAAAGACTTTCAAAAAATAAAAGTTGACTGAGCTTCAAAATTAAAAAGTTGACTGAGTTTTGAGCTTCATTTTAAAAATAAAGAAATTCACAGAATAAAAGGCAAGTTCACATCATGGCGACATTAAAAAAGGCGAAACAAGGCAACATTGGCAACTTGTTTTAGTGCATTCTGATAAAACATGTGTCAGTCGAAAATGGCAAGTCTCGAACAATGGAAAATTGGGAGATTAAATGGCGAAAAAAATGGCGCTTACCTTAAAAACGAAACACTCCGCTTTTAATTTTTGCTAACGTCACAGTCAGGCATAAATTGTAGATCCACATGTTCATTGTTCTATACGAATAAAAACTTGGGACTGAGTCTTCTTAACTTTGCCGCATATTTATACGCTATTCATTCATAAATTTCGTGCATTCAGTATATTCAAAACTAAATGGAATTGAAATTTTTTCTAATTAAAAAAAAAAAAAACGTAACTCACGTGATGATAAACGAGGTTGCCATATTATTTTGAAATGATTATAAACATCATACAACATTTTGTTAATCATCGCCTGCTTAGCAACTTGGCGAAAACGGGGAGGATTAGAATACGATCTAACCGAATAAAATAATCGGATTTGTCAAGTTTCATAGAATAATTAGTAACTTAAATAACAAAAAAAAATGTGTATGTGTTTATGATAAAAAATGTACTTACCTCACTAATATTTTTTTTTTTTTATTGAAATAATCTGAAATATATGAGTTTTTTTTATTTTCTAAATTTTCCAATCAATTTAAAGACACTTATCAAGTTTATTGAAATGGAAATATATTTTTCAAGAATGAGTTAATAACTGTCATGCAGTTCTAGAAATAAAAATCTGTGTAATTGTACCAGAAAGATGAAAAGAATTCTTTTGATGTAATTTCTGAAAATCATATTCGATTGTATTTCAGAAAAATTTAATAGATTCTTTGCGACAGAGAAACAAAATGAACTGACATTATTTCGCCAAATTTTCATTTCGAATTTTTTTTAAATCGAAAAATTTAAATTAAGGTTTATATTTTTGAAACATTAAAAAGTTATTAAGTTAAAAAGAAGGCAAAATTCAATTCTACTGTATACTTGTATTGTAAATATATTTTCACATTCAAAAGATGTTTTTATGGAAGAAAACAAATTTTTATTAAATCATTTCACTTTCGAACAATTCCTAACGTCAATCTAATTTAAGCATTTAAATTTATTAAACAATGATTTTTATTTGGTAAAATTTTTGTCCATTAATTATTTTTAAATAAAAACGCTTTTTAAAAGATGTGTGCTGAGCAAGTTAAAATATGTTAAATTTTTTTTTGAAAAGTTTATGTTGTTTATGAATATTTTGAAAACCCTTTTTCCCTCGAAATTGAAAACTATTAAATAAGTTAATTTCATTTATATACATTTGTGTAATTACCTCCCAATTTAAGGATGAACAATTTTTTTTTTGAAAAAAAAATCCTCCCAATTTTTTTGAACAAAAAATTAATAAAAAAGATAGAGAAAGAGTATTAACTGCATTTTCTTATTTCTTACTACATTCACTGCGTACTTCATTCACATAAAAACTATAATAAGTACTGAACTGTAGAAGTGAACCGTGAAGAAACTGTACTGAACACAAAGCGAAACAAAATTTTTTACTATTCAAAACCCTCATTCGTATTATTTTATAGAAAAACTGACAACACTTTAAATAAAAAAAGAAATTTATACAATTGCATACAAAGACGCAAAATTTCTCATCAAACAACTAATTTGAAACACCCCCTTTTCCTTTAAACAGTTTTTTGCAAACCCTCTTGAAAATTTAAACATCTGCACTTCCATTTTAACCCGAAATGTACCATCACTTAGTCAAATCTGAAAATCACATTTCACTTTGAAAATTTAACTCTTTCGAAAAAAACAATTGCCTCAGTCATGTCTTTGATCATCTTTTTGAACAATATAAAGATGAACTCAGGAAAGACAAGGCTATTTTGGCTTCAGATGCATCTAAGACGTATTTAAATTATTAGCTGTCATCAATACCTTTCCCAAACGTTTTCTTAAAGACAGATTTCTAATTACGATATCATTTTCACAGGTTGATTTAACCATTTATTAACCTTGCACTTATTTTAATCATTTTGTCATCTGTTCTCTCAATTCACAACAGCACTATTCTTAAAGAGAGTCTATCTGTTTTCAAACTTTAAAGAATTGCAACTTTCAATCCCATAGTGTCTTCAAACTACTCGGAAGTCAACTAGAAAACATCTTAAACAGCATTTTAACTATTGAATTCATCTGAATTTCTGGCATGTTGCCATTGCAGAGAATGAACTAGCAGACTCTCTTACAAAAATCAGCAGCAGGCACCATCATTTCTCATTTGATATCTCCAGAGGATCTTATATTTCAATAAAAGAAGTAGACTCTACAAAACTACAGATCAATGGGTAAGCGAAAAATACGTTCAAGAATTGATTTTTTTTTTAATAGTCTAAAACTTTCTCATGGACTTTTCCCAGTAAATCGAAAGAAAGACGCACTACTTTCTCGATTTAGCACAAAAACATATCATCAAAAGCTAAACTTCATAAGTTTGTTCTAACCCCATCTTCTTTGTGTCCATTATGCAAAAAAAAAAAAAAACAGAGATCGTAGAACATATTTTGTTTCAATGTACGACATATGAACAATCAAAACACAAGACACGAAATGCCTTCGAATGCAAGGTTTATCTTTTCCATGGATATTTAATATAACCGAGGATACGTATTACAAGACTTGAACAATACTTCATTTTCTACGAAAAGTCTCGTAAACAACCAAGAATCCCATTTTTAAAAACGTTTTTATTTAAATTTTCTTGCCCTCTAATTTTATAGTGCCTGGATGTAGTCGATCATTTGTTTCATCTATTTATATCTTCTTTAAATTTATTCTGTTAATTTTTTTTTTATTTTCTTTCTTATTGTCAGAAATAGCGTGCAATAATTCATTTCTTTCCAAATCATGTTCTGCACTCAATATCAAGTTTGAACGACTATAATAGATTAATGAATTTCTGTTTTTGAAGTAATTTTTTATAATTTTTCGATCATCAACACAATACCTCTTTTATTTTATAACATTTAGATAAATTGAGATAAAAACGTTTGTGGTCATAACTATCAAAGCTTCAAGTTCATAAAAATCATGTCATAAAAAATAATAATAATCGGCGGGGCCGATATACAGGTTATCTATAAAATTATTTATTAGTTACTCAATTATTTTGTTTAAGCTCTATTTTGACTAGATACTTTTTGTCATTTTTATATTATTACAATAACTTCATTTTCAATTTAATATATGATTCTTTTCCATCTTCAGGCAAGCGCGGTGGACCAGACGTTATCAACCTTCTGGCAATTTCTCCAGGGGGCGATGTTTTCTTTTTAAGCCACGGAAAGTTGTCAACACTACCCCCGCAACGCTAGTACTATCCACTTTGTATACCGGACCTACGGTTTAAAATGAATTCGAATCACTACAAACATCCATGGCACTGCCGGGAATAGAACACGAAACCTGAGGTACACCAACCGACAGTCACTCAGCCATTCAAGCCTCAATATATGCTTAAAAACCTCAATTTCCGTTTTGTGACAATAACTTCGTAGCTGTTTTTGCAAAGAAGAGGAACATAAATAAATATCATGTAACGCAAAAAAAAAAGCTCATGAAAGAAAATTAAAATTAAAATAGGGAATGCTATAAAATTCCAACACTTTTATAAAAAAGTAAAAAGTAAACCGTTATATTTAAAAAAAAACCACTACAAACATCCATGGCACTGCCGGCAATAGAACCCGAAACCTGAGGCACCAACCGCCGGTCACTCAGCCATCAAGCCTCAATATACGATTAATAATCTGTTTAAAAACTTCAATTTCCGTTTTGTGACAAACTAATTCGTAGCTGTTTTTACAAAGAAGAGAAAACATAAATAAATATCATGTATAAAAAAGCTCATGAAAGAAAACTAAAATTAAAAAATAAAAAAAAGCTATAAAATTCCAAGCACTTTTATAAAAAGCTCATGAAAGGTATTTAAACAAAATCGAAAGCTTCAAGATCAAGAACACGAGAAAGTGATCAAGGACACGGAAAATCCACCTCCTCAAAACAATACTCTCAAATTTTATGGGTAAAAAAAGTCATTTATAAAACTTAGATAATTAAAAAATGGACTAATCAAAAGGTTATATGATTCATTCATGATCCTATACCTGATTCTGATATATAATCATTAAAAAGTTAGATTGAAAAGATTAAAAAAGGATTTGATGCATTGCCATTCGAAAAATATGTATCAAATAATATAAACGTTATGACATATACACAAATTTTTTTTTTTTTTTTTTCTAATGCAGCTGACAAACACTTAGACAGCTTGGTCTTGGATGCGTTAAGGAAAGCTGCACAGACGTACTCACTTTGCATGACCCAAGGGTTCGTGTAACTTGAAGATAAGCCACGGAGTAACAATGCCCCCGCAACGCTCTACGATCCTATTAGACCGACCTGCGGTTTAAAGTGGATTCGAACCACTACAAACATTCATGGCGCCGCCGGGGCTAGAACCCGAAACCTGTGGTACCGAGCGCTAGCCACTCGGCCATTCAGGCCCATATACACAAAATAATAAAGCATATTATAACAGAAATTCACCGTTTTAAAGAAATGACTGTTTAAAAAGTTTTTAACTGATATCAAGTAGCACGTATGATCAAACATTTAAAAATAAGTAAGGGTAAGTACGTATTTTTATATTTCAAATTATTTGTTACTGATTATTTAATCTAATTTAAAGATCCAAAATCCTAAATTTTCCTTTAATGTGAAGCTACTCAAACTCTCAGCTGTTTTGCCCAAAAGTAAAACAAAAGTATCATTTCAATTACATTTTATACGCATATGATTTCAGTTTGAAATATAAATATTACATATTCGAAAACACATATACTAGATGCGGCAATGTCTTATTAAATGAATTATATAATTATTTAGTTTTTATTATTAAATTATAACTATAGGGTTTTATTAAAAAGTGAAAAAAAAAAAAAAAATTTGATACAAAAAAAAAAAAAATTATTTTGAAATCAAAAATTTTCTCAGAAATAATTAATTAAAAAAATTTTTTTTTTTTTTTTGAAAATTAAAACTTTTTTTTAAATCGATGAGTTTTGTTTTTCTTATACAATGAAATCATGATTTGTTTATATTAATATGCCGAATTAATTTAAGCAATACAAAATATTTCATTTAGTTTCCAACGAGGAATCTGTTACGATACAAAATGCCATTGGAGAATTCAATTGTTAAAAAAAAATAAGCACCTACCCTCGGCGGGATTCGAACCCGCAATCCCCGGTTTAGGAGACCGATGCCTTATCCGTTAGGCCACGAGGGCTTGCTAACGCATCTAAGTAGTCTTTTCATATCAGACATTGATTTATTTTTAGAGAATGTATTTTTAGGGTAACGGAGGAAGAAGCGTTTTATTCGAGTGATTGTTTCGAAACGGATATAAAGAAGAAGATTAGTATCTATGTAACTTTAAACTTTAACATTATATTGTCTTATGAAATTACAAAATGAATAAATGATTTAATTTTATCTAGAGAATAATTTATTCATAATTGAATATAGTGTTATTTTCTCTTTGCCAAGTTTCAGTTGCTAAAGCAAATTTTCATTACATTAAATACAGATACTATAAATTAAATATGTATATATATTTCTATATGTTTTTGTGTGTGGCCTCAATTTACATCCAAATTTTACCAAAATTGGATATTTCTAGTACAAAGCTTAGATCAATTGAAATAAAAAATAAATAAATAAATAAAAATAAAAAATAAAAATAAAAGTAAAATTTAAGAAATTGGATCAATATTCGTTAAGACATAAATTGTGGCGATTTTCATGATTGGCGAATTTTATAATTAATGTTATTTTTTACTCTCCGGTACATGGATTCTACGTTCTACTGTTCATAGACAGAGTGACGTGAAATAAATACAACATAATAACCGCTGAATTGCAACCACTTAACATTTTGTTTAATAAATGAAAAAAAAAAAAAAAAAAATGCATTGAGATTTTACCAATAAAAATGTCCGTTTAATTCTAAACCCCCATACCTACGAAAGAATCGGCAAGGTTGGAACCCTAATTACATTGCCAATTCCTTTTTACGTTACCGTAGTTCTATTCAAGGAATTCTACAATGCATTTTCGAAATGTATTAGCGATAAGAAGGAATTTGGGAGGGGGATTTCTAAGCATGACAATTGGGGTAAACTAGCTGGGCTGAAGTCAAATCAATTGACATGAGTGGGGAAAGGATACCTGGGATATAAAGATTTGCAAATAAATGCAGAAAAATCGAAGAGCAAACGATATAACAAACAGATAGAAAAATTAACTACGATAAGGAAAAAGTGACTTCAGGTCGTGAATGGAACAGGACTTTGCAGCAAGTTTTTTGAGGCGGAATATCATAGAAGCAACTATTTTTAATGTGATAAAGAAAACAGACGGCTTCATTCCCAGGATATCCTTGGTAACATACGATATGCGGTTCGAATTCAAAAGCTACAATTCCCGATATGACTTGGTTTTGCTATTTCTCTAAACAAAGACATAGCCAATCACTTAAAACTGTTGGGATTGATTTGAAATTGGATTGATTTAACCATGGTCAGTTATATGTGACAACATCAACAGTTGAGCTTAAACGTTAAAAATTTGTATTTATTGTTTACAAACGATGGAAAGCAAGAAATGTTGTTTATTATAAGGCTCAAACTGATAAATAAATATAACTTACACGATAATTATGTAATTTTTACTAATTAAAATGGTGTTTAATAAAAATAAAATAAACAAAAAAATTTCATAATATATATATTGCATTTTATAATATTTATGCAATAAATAATAAACAATTTATTGATTCATTATTCACATTAAAACATATTTTATTGACATTCTTGCTAAAAATTCTACATACCCTCGGCGGGATTCGAACCCGCAATCCCCGGTTTAGGAGACCGATGCCTTATCCGTTAGGCCACGAGGGCTTGTATACATATTGAAATATTAACTTTATATCTTTTAAGAAAGCATCCAAAAATAATTTTTTTAAGTAAAGAAAGTAATACAAGTAAGAATATTGTAACACATAATATATGATATCTTGAGTTGATAAGAAAGCCTTAATTACCTAAGTAAGAGATATCCCAGAAAATAAAAATAATAAATGTAAATTGACATTTAAATAAAAACAATTATTTTAATGAATTTTTGTAAATTTAAAAAAGTACCTTAAAATGTCAATGTCTTAAGAAATTTGTGATTTCATACTATGCTACATTCACAGCAGTGCTCCTACATTTATGCCGTTCTAGTGGTGAATAACTTCCTGCCAAATTAACTGCCAATATGAAAATTTCTGGAGAAAGTCAAACCTTGTTTTTAAATTGATATAAATATTTCTTTTTCTCAACATCTAACATTCCAAGCACATATATGCTAACTCAATTATTTATTTATAATAAGTGAAACTATTTATAATGGTCTTTTTATGCTATCTCCACCTGTAGGATTGATGAAAAATTGAAAACTGAGATGATGTACTTAGGGTGACGAAATTTGAATGATCAAAAATATTCTAAAATGCAAATAAGACTCTTGATTTCCGACTTAATCTACATAGCTACAAAAATATTGTGAAATATACAAGACCAATTTTAAAGTGTCAGAAAACATGCCAAAACATGCCATGAATAAAATTACACATCAGACATTTTGTTCACAGCTGTTGCAGTGATTCATATTTAACGATAAATCTCTTATCAGAATGATGGAATTATAACGTTTACCTAGCTAGTTTCCGGCCCCTCTTCCACTAATAATAGAACTTTGTTTATGATATTGAAAATATCGATACTTATCACTGGATATAGCATTAGTAGGCGTAGAAAGCAATTTAGACACTCACAAAGTTATTATGTTCAGGAAATATCTCAATGGAAAAAGTACTAGTGAATATACTATTGAATATATAAAATGCATGGCAGCCATCTCGGTATTCATAAAAATGCTTAGTCTTATTCCTTTTGACTGACGTTGCGAAAATGCAACATCACATAATTTTTGTGTGATAAATTTTTCTGATCTTTTTACTGCATGGTATAGAGGAAGCTTCCTTGGTTACGAGAAAACGTTATACATGGCTTCTCAGGATAATTTTTTTATTACAATTTAGTCACCCTTTTTAGACAATTTTGCAGATTTTTTCCCCTTACTTTTGTGTTATCCTCATAGGTAGATTTCTCATTGTACAAGTCGAAAACATTTATGAAGCTATGTTTTTATTTCATCAAACTACAGTTACATGTATAAAATGTGCTTTTACATAATATAACTGTCCGACTCGTTGCAACATGCACCGCTGGTGTGCGGAGGTTCAATCCGTTGGCGGCTTTGCTGCAGTCACTTTCAAGAAACAAGGAGACTGGATGGAGTTTGTGATGTTCAGCATTCTTGCCTCGTTAGTCGGATTATCTGATGGGTGTTTTCCGGGTTTTCTTCCCTCCGATAAGCAAATACGAAGGAGTTCCCCTTAAAAGTCATCCAGGAAGGCACTTCAGGGTCACGGAGCCAAGTCAGACTTCTACCTACGGGTGTTTTATCCCAATAGAAGTTGCCCCCCATCCTTTCCATTCTTCCATGAGAACACATGGGGTTCATGGGCTTGGTCTAGATGTTGCTGTCTACCAAGTGGGATAAGAAACAACAACACAAAAAAGGGTGGCGCCAAAATTTGAGCTCGAAAGTTTATCAAGAAATATTTAAAATCGATTGCAAAATTTTGAACGTGATACTATGAGTTAAAAAAGCACGTAAACAATCATTTTTTATTTTTTCAAAAAAGAAATGTAAATGTAAATTATTAAATTATTTGCTGCTGTTGACCAAGTAGGATAAAAAAGAAAAGAATAATATAGTTACAAAAAAAAAAAAAAATGTATAAGAGAAGTAATCGTTTTGGAATGATGTTGCGTTTTCTCAACATTTTGCATCTGACGTAATTTTTTTTTTTTTTTTTTTTTTTGTCCCTTTAATTTAATTGTTGTAAAAGCAAAAATGAAATTTCTTTCAAATGGAAAAAGCTTTAGTTCTTAATGGCTTTTATTTTACAAACATTATTTTAAAACTTTTACAAATTGTTACTTTCAGGAACTGCCTTAACGGAAGAAAAGTTCAAATACAGTACCGTTATTTATATAAAATACATGACAGCCATCTCGGTATTTATAAAGTGATCAGTTTTAATAAATTGTTTTTGAAAATAATAATGCTTTAAGATGCTCTCTATAAAGGCGTAGAAATGCAATTCTTCCATCTATACGCGTTTATAGAGAGCATCTTCAATTCAAACTCCAACTATCATGCTAGCATCTCTGTATCTCAATTTCAATCATGCTAAGAATGAAGAAAATACCACTTCAATGTTACTCCTTCAAAATTTCATCTAAAAATTTGTAAACTCCTGAAATGCATAACAAGAAAATATTTATTACTATTATTATTTTTATTATACACATGAAAGATAATACTTTTAAAGATTGTTTTAAATCTACGGATTTGAAGTTTTCAATGATTAAAAAGATAAAAATTAGTAAAATAAGAAGAGGAAAAAACAGTTAATTTCTTTCTTGATTGTTTTTATTTGTTGAACCAATTCATTTCTGGTTTTTTTAAATACTTTTAACATAGCCTTTTGACCTGTTTTCTATACAAGGAGTTGTCAATTATAGGTTAAAAAACGGTTTGTTTTACGGTTGTAAATTACAGGTTTTCTGTTATCACAACTGATAATTGGAAAAATCTCGCTTTGTAAAGGAAAACTTACACTCTTTTTTTTTTTTTTTTTTTTTTTGGTAATATACGAGGAAATCAAGATCAATTTTATTTCCGAGCAAAAAATTAAATCACTAATCTTTGGTGTTATATTGCAATTTTATATACAGTGGATACAACAAACATTTAGTTAAGTGCAGCAGTGATTACGTTATTGTCTTATTATATTGCTTATTTGGATATTTCGCATCCAGAATTCCTAGAATTTATGCATAAAATACAGAAATAAAATAAGAAATAGATTTAATCTTCTTAATTAATGAACAATGCTTTCATGATTATCTTAAGAAAATTTTAATGAAGAGAATATTAAGAAATAATTAAACTTTATAAAAATTAAAATTCATTTCAAACTTATCTCAAATTTTTTATCTCAACTGAATTTTGAGTCTGCCTTGTGGTAAAGTTCATAGCTATGGCGAAGAAGGATACATTTGAATCCGCTGTCATGTTCGTTGCAGTTATTGATTTTAGAAACGAGAAGATTTGATAGCGATTGTGGCAACATGTGTAGGGCGTCTCGCGTCGAAAGTCATTTTACTTGGTAGGAGTTTTCCAGGTTTTCTCTCATCCCACATGCAAATGTGGAGCAGTTATTCTTCCTCCCTTTATCACCCAATGGTGGGGTGTTCTTGGCATACCTAAGTATAACGCAATGGCATACATAAGTATAACACAAATTATGCAATTCCAAATGACTTTCTTTAAAAAAAAAAAAAAAAAAATCTTGTTTTCACTTTGAAATAAAATTGTTTTTGCTTTCATCAGTCAATTTTTTAAAACAATTTTACAATGCATTAATTCTTAACTAAATTATTTAATAATTATTCAATTATTTTGTAAATAAATATTTTGTATAAAAAGCTTATGAAAGAAAAAAAAAAAAAAAAAAAAAAAAAAAAAAGAGCTCGTGAAAGAAATTAAAAAGAGTTTGTGAAAGAAATTTAGAAAAAGTTTGTAAAAGAAGTTAAAAAAAAAAGCTCTTGAAAGAAATTAAAAAAAAAAAAAAGTGTCCTTGAAATTTTTTTAAAAAAAAAAGCCCTTAAAAGAAATTTAAGCCAAGATTGACAGGGATCAAGGACAAGAAAAATTACCGTTCTCCAAAACAATACTCAATCCCCAAAATCCTGGAACATTTTTTTTATTGAATTAATTTTTCAAACACCAAATTACTACTAGACTTAAAAATTAATTTTCAACATTAACATTCACAAAACACTTATCGTTATTTTAATATTCAAGCCTACATACGAACTTTTTAAAAGTCTATCCATCAAATAAATATCAGAGACCTATTATATTTCCCCTATTCTCCTTAAAATAATAATAATAAACTAGCCGAACTACTTTACGGCAACCCAATGGCGAGATATTAAATGGTCCCATATCCAATCCAATAGCATAGCTGGCTTTCGCGCTCAATTGGCGAAAAGAAAAATTCCCCATCCCGCCATTATCCCTAAAGAAAAAGAGCCAAAAATATATCTCGAATGGAGAATTATAGGAAGGCCGGGGCGGATACGTCTGAGAGGACTCGAAGACAGCCAGCCGTAGACATCAGGCGCAGCTAATATATCCTCAAAGACACAGGGGCGACCCCCCCACCATACGTGGTTTATCAACGTTATTCCGAGGGGCTGAGTCGAAATAGCTTGGCGCAGGGGGTGAGATGCAGCAAGGGCGCAAATGCGCGCCATCAAGCCATAAAACTCCATTAGAGAGAGGAAATTGCCGTGTAAACGCTTATCTTTTAAGGATGAATTGTATAATAGCTTTCGGGGCGGTGCCTTATCTCTAGCCGGGGCGGAGAAATGAAGTCCGGGCCTCGACAGCTTGTCATTTTTAAACGGGGGAAAGGGGATTTTATCACGATAAAGGGGTAAATGGTTTTCATACGCGTCGCCTCGGGGTGCCGTGGGTATTCGATGTCCACCCCCACAACCCCCGTCTTCCTTCTATTATTATTATACGCGATTTGCTGAGGGGGTGGGACGCAGTGAATTGGGGGTGGTCGGGATCGGAATATATATTTCGAATAAAGTGACCGCTGCGAGACGAACTTGTTACACGTCACTCAATCTTTCTACCCCCTCCCCGTTATTTATATACGGTTTGCGAAGAGAGTTATGTACGAGTCGTGCTTGTCGGAATCGTTTTCATTGTCGGGGATGGAGGAAAGGTGGCAGGGGGTTGGGTAGGGGTTGAAGGAGTCAGACGATTTACTCACGCCTCAACGGTCTCGTTTTCGTTCAAGTTTTAGAAGATGATGGTAGGTGAGGGGTGGGGTGGGAGGAAAGATTGGAGTAAAAGAGTCCCTTTACCTCCTCCCCTTTTCGCATTAAAGCAGTTTTCATGAAGGGGTAGGGGAAATGATTTCATTGTACATTAAAGAAAATGTGCCTCGCCATTTTCTTGGAATGGCCCCTTGCAAATTAATTAAGTTCTGCAGTTGTTTCTTTTATGGCCCACGCGGAGGAAGCCATGGAGTATAAGACAAATATTAAATTAGATGGGCAGTAATTAAGACAATGGCTGTTATTAGAAATTGATTTCCGGAGTTTTGTGAGAGGGCCGTGTGTTCTTTTCATTTTTCGGAGAAAAGGAATTAAGTGTTTTCGCTTTATTGTTTTAAAAGTTGGACAAAAATTTAGAAATTGGCGGGGATCTAATATGGACTAGGGATATCAAATCTTTTACTTATTACGTTTGTTTAATTGCAAACGATTGTTCTTACTGTGTTGGTTTTGTTAGTTTATAAATAATTTGTATATCTATTTCGATGAATTAGAGGCAGTTCTTGCTACCAGCACATTTCTGAATAACCACCCTTTCATGGTCAAAATCACCGCCTAAATTTCAATAGAAAAACTTCCCATTTTGCATATCTAACGAATCCATACCTGATGCATATACAAAAACTTTCGATTCAATCCCCTTATCAAATGGCTAATTGTCTAGCTCTCTAGCCTTTGGCACCACAGGCTTCAGGTTCGAATCCTGATAATGGCAGGGATATTTGTTAGTGATTCAAAATCGGGGCGTACGGTCGAGTGAGATAACCGTAAAGCGTCATTTCACAGTATGACCGATTGTCCCATATGACCGTAAAGCGTCACAGAGCCCAATCAGACTTATCACACACATCATTCCCTAACTGTAAAGGGGCAACTCAGCTCTGTTGCTCGGTGCCACAGGTGTCGGGCTTGAATTCCGGCTTTGTCATAGATGTTTGTAGTGGCCCGGAATATGGGTCCGAACCATTTTAAGCCGAAGGTCCCGACCGTAAGACCGTCACAGAGTTCAATTAGACTTCTCACCCACATCATATAAAGCGATAAACCCGTTTATATCAGCGATAAACCCGTTATTTGAGTGGAATAGCGGTTTGCTTCATGTTGAAAGTGACAAAACAAATCTGTCTGATAACGCCTTAAAACATATTGAAATCAGGGTTGACCTAATGTACCAAAATTTCGTTGAGAATTCGTCAACGACCTTCCAAAATTAAAAAAAAAAAAGTTAAAATAATAAATAATTTTTTTACCAATGCGCTTTAAGATGGGGGGAAAATTTCATATTTCTAGTATCAGGGGTGAAAGTCACTTTTAACGATACTCAAAAAATGTTTGGTACTCAGTTACGAAATCTCTAGTTAAAATTCATGTGGAATTCATTATTGACAATGACATTATGATGGCTTTGCGATTCCTTTTTCTACTAGAAATGCAACAATGTGTTACCCCCTCCCTGTATCTTCTCGAACATCAAAGTGACATCTGTCAATTTTCCTTTCTTCCTTCTGTGATTAATTTTGCTTTTTTTTTATTTGTTTCCTGCTATTTATAATAATATACCGTAGGATAAGAAAATAAATGTTCATACAATTAAAAAAAAAAAATAATATTATTGTCGATTGTTTATTAAAAGCAACACACTTCGTTTCTGTTTTTATAAGAAAATTTATAAAAAACAGAAACGAAGTGTGTTGCTTTTAATAAACAATCGACAATATTATTATTTTTTAATAATATAATTAAAAAAATATTAATAAAAAATTATATTAATTTAAAAAAATATCCCAAGTTCAAATTTCTCAGGACACCAGCAACCATAGGACCGTCGCTGATTGAAAATCATCATCATGTGAAAGCTTAGTACATGGTTTCATACTGGATTCTCTTAGAATGACTGGTGCAAAGCGCATAGCACAGAGTTATTTCGTTCCTTTTAACGTAAACCGATCCTGCTACTCATATAATAAGTTTATGATGCTCAAGACCTTCGGCTAATTTGTTTATGCGGAACAAAAATAATATAACCAGAAACTATGCTGTCCTCAAGTACTGCGACATGAGTGATAGAATGTTTCATGCATTTGAACTACTGAAATGCTGGATGCACGTGTAGCAATAAACTCATTATTTGAGTGGCAGCGGCAGTTTGCTTCTTGAGGAAAGTAAAGAAACAAGTCTATCCGATAAGGATTTAACAAACAGCAGCCGATCTACAAGTGAAGCAGATGAATTTCAGATAGTGTGACATCCGTGATACTGGTCAAGAATATCGAGTTGTAGCAGCAGAGGGTTGCTGATGAAGCATTAAAAAATCGCTATGTGATTGCAGATGAAATAGTCACAAATTGCTGATTTCGATTGGTCAAAGAGATAGGAGTGGTGCATGAGTGATTGCACTATCAACCGAAACATCAGTTGCAGATGTTGTATTCAGTATGAGGGAGATTATATTGAAAAAAGATGAACATGTGTTTCTCATTCCCTTAATGTATAATTGTTAAAATCGTTTTTATTTGAATGATCTCCTTAAATATAAAAAAGGAAATTAAACTATGAAATTGTAAATTATTTACAAATAAACATTATAATTATGCTGTATAATATTCATCACGTGATTCACAATTGTAGATAATTCCTCCTCCTGCCTAGTCAGCAATCCTTATCCTTTTAGGAATGCATATTATATTTGATTTGCATAAGCAATACTAAATCTTATATATCTGACTCGTGGCTCAGTGACAATGTGCGTCGGTAGTTAACACTAGAGCTGAGGTTCAATCCTCTGGCGGCTTGGTTGTAGACACTATTTCAAAAAACGAAGAGACTCAATGGCGTCTGTAATGTTCAGCATCTTGCCTCGTTAATTGGACTACTTGGAATGAGATTTCCAGAACTTCATCGATAAGATACGCAAATGCGGAGTAGTTCTCTCTACAAGTCATCCCAGAAGGCACTACCTTCCTTCTTCATGGACACGGAGCCAAATCAGACTGGTGCTCCATCACAGCAGAATCTGCACCCATCCTTCCATGAGAACACATAGGTTCATTAACTTGATCTAGATGTTGCTGTCGACCAAGTGGGATAAGAAACAACAACAAATCTTATACAATTTTCTCCATTTCTCAATAGGGAATTTAATATCAATAATGAAATCATTTTTTTATATAATCAAAATAAATGTAAAATCCCTCCCCCTATATATATATATATAAATCTCCGTACTTCTTCATTTCGTGATTAAGTTATTAACTCGACCATAATGCTGGATATTAAAAGTATTTCATTTATACACTATTACTTATACATTAGTTAAATAAATACTTATATAGTTAATATTAAAAGTTTGTATAAGTAATAAAAAAAATACAAATTTTCTTAATGAAAGAACTTAAACAAATGCAATCAAAATATTGCTAATCTTTCTTGAAACCTAGACATAAACGACCATTTCGTGTCTGATCTGGAGACAAGTATGATAAATCCGTAAGTTGAGAAGTACATCTTTAGAGCTCGAGGTTTGGTTTTGGTTTGTCACTCTACGGTCATCTTGTGCGCACGAGGGCTTAACAGACAGGGATCTACAGTTTAAAGGGCATTTCGAACCACTACAAGCACCCATGGCACCGCCGGGACTTGAATCCGAAACATGTGGTACCGAGCGCCAGAGTTAGAGCTCGAAAAGAAGTTGAGAATCTCTTTCACCCTATGGTAACTTGCTTATTTGGATAATTCTAGATCTGCCGTTCTATAGTAAAAACTCCATTTTAAATATTTATATAAATTAATTAATTAATTTTTTATTTTTCATCTTTAAACAATCAATCTAATTCACAGATTCATTTATATCTTTATTCGATTTTAATATTTAAAATATCCCACATTGAAGCCATCGAAAAAAGTGAAAGCTACAACTTGTATGTATATATTTTTTTAATCATTTGGAATATGAACTTTGTTATTGATTGTCATTGTGATCTAAGACAATACAAGAATGTAAAAATATTGCTATTGCTATTTTAGCAAATTATAAAAAATATAATTAAATAATCATTTATACATTCGCCAAAAAATTTTTTCACAGCAGTAGGCATATATTTTTTTAAATTAAAGATAAGAGCCTACTACTGTGTCCAAAAAGTAAGATCAATTTTCCATTTAAAATTCCCGGGGCTTATGGAATTTCAATTTTTTTTTTTTTTTTTAGGTTGCTGGCACTGTCCTTGACATCTGTGTGAAATTTGACGTCAGAATATTCATTAGTGCTTGAGTTACGCTTTTCTTTTGTGAGACGTTAAAACTGATTCCGGCAATTTTTGAAATGTCTGGATTAATTGAGCAAAGAACTTGCATTAAATTTCTTTTGCGGAAACGTATAGAATGTTGTAGAAGGCATTCGGTGAACATTCCTATATCGGAAAGAAATGTTTAGAAGTGGTATAAACAGTTCAAAGAAGGCAGAGAGCGCGTTGAAGACGAAGAGAACTCTGTCCGATCATCAACCTCCACCGACGAAGCTCACGTCCAAAAATTAAAGATTTGGTACTTGCAAACCGTCGATTTACAATTAGAGACCTTGCTAATGATGTTGGAATTTCAAAAGGATCAGTCAATTCCATTTTGGGCGTCAAGCGTATCAAATCTCGATTAGTACCGAAAACAAAAATAGTCATATATTTGTAAAGTCATATTTTCACCAGGACATTTTTCTACTATAAATAAACCATCAAAGTTTTATGAATGCATCCAAAGAAAGTGTCATATAAAGAATATATTGTGAAAAAAATCATCAAGCTCAAACATCTCATATTAAGTGATACATTAAAATAAAGAGAAAAATTAATATCTTCAGATAATAGTATAATTATTTGAATTTTAATTAATATATTTTGGAACGAATTATAATAAATTGTTCTAATACCGTGATAAAATTATACTTTGTTTGAACACCATATTTTGCCTGGAGCGAGGCGAAAAAAATTTAAGAAACAATAGTCTAAACCAGGGGTCTCCAAACTACTGCCCGCGGGCCAAATCCGGCCCGACAGTGTCCTCAATCCGGCCCGTGACAACGAATAGCTTATTGTTGCCGTAATAAGTTGGATAAAAAACACAGAATAATAACTCGGTTTTATTGACTTGCTAGGTAAAGCTTAATGACAAGCATAATACGCAGAAAATTTAACTTAAGCATAACAACTAACAAATAATTGAAATGAATCTCACTAACATTATAAACATCCCGCGGTTACCCTCGGTAGTTATGTTGGGATAAAGAATATCGCATATGTATGTATATCGATCTTTGGAATGTATATATCCTGAACCAAACATATGATTTTTATCCTGAAAATCCCTCAGGAACGGAAAAGCTAAATTAACGCAGGGTATCCACTTGTAAAAAAATATTAATGAGATTTATGTAATTGTGATTTTTCACTGACAATAGTTTGTAGTTAGCAAGCGGATGCTCGCTCAGAGCGCGTACTCGGCGACTGGTCTAGAAATTAAAGATAATGGCAGAAAAATTAAAACTGTTTTGGCCCTTGGTACTTACTGGAATAAACAGTATCTAAGGCTGGAAAGTTTGGAGACCCCTGGTCTAAACTAATAATCCAACGATTTCTTAGCACCGTGAGTTAGATATACTCTTTATAACTTAAATGCCGCACAAAAAAAAAAAAAAAAAAAAATTCTTAGATATCTGTACAGATGCGATGAAAATATAATAAAATATAGTTTTGTCTAAATAATCACTAATTGCCATTAAAGCGATCTTTTAAAACTGCTTATCTTAATATAATGGAATAATATACATATATATACACATACTAAAGAAAACAAACTATTGTTCTTTTTTTTTGGGTACACTTTATAAAAGATTTATTTTGTTTTTGTTAACATTAAAAAAAGAGTTACGTATGTGTTGTGCATGAAAATGTACTTATTATTAATAAATATTAAAAATAAAAGTGTTAATGAAATTTCTTTATTAATTATCACAAATGTTAACTAGCATTATATTAAACTTTTACTCAACAATAAGTTAATGCAAAAGTGAATTTGAAAAACCCAAACTTGATTGCAGTCAATCAAAACTTTTTCATAAAAAACAAAAAACAATTTTTTTTCTTTCAGAAATTCAACATTTTATCAACATAAAATGAATATATTTCATATTAACATAAATTTCTTATGTTAATGTCAAGAATAAAGTAATTAACTCACAGTCGTGTACATGATCTTCATTCTAAGATTTATTTTTTTGTTGCATATTGTGCATTTAGATTTTTGTAATATAGCTTATACATAATTATGTAATTCTTTTTCTTATTTAGCATATATGATATTTTGGGAGGGGCAAAGCAATCACTATGAAAATTGCAAAATTCTAATTCGATGTTCTTAAAATTCGATAAATACTTAGATAGCATTTTTTTTCATTTATTCATGATACATGAATTTAAATTAACGATCCTATTCCTATTAAAAATGACTTACCGTTAACAAACAACTGAAAAATCTGTAAAACCATATTTTATGTTGAAAAGCATCAGAACATTTAAATGAAACGGATTTCTTTTGTAGCATTTTTATCGAAGTGTTAAAATTACCATTCTATATTTCTAAATCGTGGTATTGCCATCAAATATTTTACAATAATTAAATTCAATAAATAATTATTCTTCTGTTGAGAGGAGACACAAACGGACCGTCAATTAGTAGTTACAATCAGATATGATCCGGCTACATCAAATAAAATTTTTCAGTTTCGGTAAATTTTTAAAAATTACAGAAAAAAACATCGATGAAAATTTCAAAATCAAGAAAAATCTTAACTGCCAGCGCAAAACATCTGATAACGATAAAAAATTATCGTTTGACGATTATAAAGGAAATTATTTATAAAAAAAAAAGAACGCAAATATATATATATATTAAACCTGAATAATAAAACATTTGAAAGAAAGATTAAAATAAATAAATAAAATTAAAAAAAAATTAATTACATAAAAAAGAGCACAATCTCTTAAAAACAATAGACAAGAAATCACGCCATGACATCAGTGTTAAGTATCATCACGCCGGTAGATGGCACCACGCACATAAAAAAATATTTAATTAAAAATTAATTTTATTTAATTAAAAACATTATTTATTTTAATTAAATTTAAAATAAATAAGGACTCTCTTTTTAAATATTATAATTTTTGTTCATTAACTTTCTTAAAACAAATTTCTCAAATAGAAACCTCAATATTTAACTTTTATGAATGTATAACTTTAAAAAGTTATTTCTTAATGATAAAATAAAAACAAGAATTTTTTTTTTTTCAAAGCAACTCTAAACAAGACAGCATATTTTTAATTTTCATATTTCCTATATAACAAGAGCAGAATTAAATTTACAATTGTATTTGAAAATTTCTGCAATAAAATAAGTTACATGCAATTTTGTTCAGTTAATGATAAAATTCATTTTCACCTTCGATTATTTCATAACTAAATTAAATTATCTAATCTAAATTTGAAAAATTATTTAAAACATCACACCTGAATTATGTAATATTTCTATCGACATATGTCATTCTAAAACATTGGATAGAAAAAAAAAAAATTATTTTTATTATTCAAGTCTGCACATTTTTTCTTTCGCAGAACTTCTTAAGAAAGCATTTACTTACTATTTTATGGAACAATAACCCATACAATTAAAAATTTGCAAATAGGTGTAATACACGATTATGATAGTTAACAATTCTTATTAAAATTTTCCTTACTTTAATTTATATATGGATACGTATTAAGCCTATGACATTATAGTAACTCTTTTTTACAAGTTTTCAATATTATAGTGTGTTTTTATAGCAATAATTAATCAGCAAACAAAAATTTCTTCCCGAGGTAATTTTTGTATATTAAAATATTTTAATGTCTACAAGAAATACTAATAATGAAAATTTCAGTATTAGAAAGAAGCTCAGCACTCTAATATTATACATTTTTTAGAATTTTATCTTTTTTGTACAGCACTTATTACTATTTACATACATTTTAACAATATTAAATAGATGAGAAATTTAATATACAAATTAAAACTAGAAAAAAATCTTATATTTACGGAGATTTTAGAAATCGTAACGTTACATAATTTCATATATATATAAACAATTTAATCATATAAACAAATAAAAACTTTAATACTAGAATAACTATAAAAATAGAAACCCTATTATTTCTGTTGAAGATCATTGTGCTGCCATCTACATTCAGCAAATACAACTAACATAAATGTTTTAACATTATATAATAACGAATAATCTAACTCATTTTTGATAAATTTAATGTTAAAAAAAGTTTAAATGGTTAGTCAAAATTAACAAAGTAAAAGTTTAATATTTATATCAGATAATGCAATACTTACAAAATGTTCTAGAATCAATTAAATAACAATAAAACAGATAATTACTTTTTAGTATTATAAATTGTCATTTAATAATCTGATTTATTAAGTTGTTAAAAAATGTACAACTGAGAATTTGAAAATTTTTGAATTATATAGAGACAATAAGAAACATTATTTTAATGAAACTATGTAAATAATAATAATAATAATTAATTTTTTTATATAACATCGACTTTGGTAGTTAAAATGGTAGTTTCCAAAAAATAAAAAAATTGTGATTGTAATGTCTATATTCACTGAAATTTTTTCAAAGTGCTTAGTTATATTGCTAGTGCAAATTAGATATAAAAAAAAAAAGACTCATTTTTTTGTCTTGAAAACAGGCAAAAAATAATATCTGCATTCAATGTACGATCAGCTTCAACAAAAAGTGTGATAATCTCTAACAGTTATACAAGCACTAATGCTCCATATTCAAAATGACTGTGTTTAATAATTCAGTTAACAGCAAAGCCCAATGTTGTGTCACATCAGTTTGAAGACCCTGAATGTTGCAGGCAAGGTAAGGTGTAACAATGTCTTCCTAGAACATCCCAAACATGCTAAATCGTTTTTAAGCACGGAAAACGTGCTGGCCAACTCATACATATAATAGTTTCAAAGACTACCATTAACTTATATGTATGACGAAATCACCAACTGCAACTGTGGAAGAACAAACAATTGCATCAAGAACTTCTTTATGTAATTCAGAAGTAACAATGTTTTTTGTTGACAATATACAACTTAAAGCGGCTATCTTACATGAATACACACATGCACTGGATCTATTTAATTTGTCACTTTCATTAATATGACTGATAATTGTAGATTCTGGGTTTACAACAGCCCAACAATCCTTTGAAATAACTCAGCAAAAAAAATCTGGACTTGCCAATAAAGAATATAAATCTTCAGTGACTTGCACTCCAATTAACATGTGTGTAAGTCCAATTAAACTATTAATTTTATTGGCATGACGCAAGAGGTACATACTATACTGGGTCTTGTATGCAACCCTTATACATGAAGCCATCTGAGCAAAGTTGATGTGTATACAAGCTTTTTAGTAGTTGCTGCAAGGTGAAGATCTACGATAGGAAGGTATAGCAGTTTCGAATCTCCTTGCAGTTAGCTGCAAATAGTGATCATTTGTAGCTCTAATTCTTCATCAGTTATACTTTCTAAAAGTTGATTTTCCTAGAAATGCATTTTAGAATCAATGAATTACAGGCTTTCATTCAACCATCTTGCTACATTAGAATAATTATTCAGATAAGTGATGTTAACTACACATATCTAAAACAGCCTGTTTTGTCATGTGTTCAATGACCAATTTTCAAAAGGAGAAAGACCAACACTCTTCAATACTGAATTACTATACAGTACTCAAATAACACAGGAACCTTTTTACTAAGAACTTCCTCACTAAATCTGAATATTCTTATGACTGCAGCATTGTAAAGAATCAATAGTAGCAAATTGTTCTTGCCTGATTTATGCAATTCTCTGTTCTCTGTCAAGACCAGAGAAAAAGACAACATTTATAAACATGTTTATTAATGATGATGCTGAAACACACACACACATACATATATATATATATATTGATATATTTACACTGTTACCATTATATGGTTAAAAATTATCATGAGTAAAAGTTTTCAACCTTCTTGTTATTCTTCAACCAATTATCTACATACGGCATCCTCAGCTTATCTTGTGTTTTATATCTCTCTTTATTTCCAAACACTGGATGTTTGATGACACCAGATTCCTTGAATTCCCCAAAGTGAGTTCATTTCATAGAATGGTATATGATTCTGGTTTACTAAAATTTCAGAGAGAGAGAGAAAAGAGTCTATAGAATATAACATCCGTTTCAAAGAACCATATTCTGATAAAAGTTTAGATAGATAATTTAATATGTGGATCAGGATATTTGTATGGATATTTTTATTATTATGTGTGGAAATTTTAGACAAATAATCAATGCATATATATGTGGATCAATATGAGTACTTGAAGAAATAGTAAAAACTTTTTATTTAAGTTTCACTGTCTATATTCAGAAAAATGTCAATCCTTTCTTATTAAAAATATACAAAAGCACTTTATTTTAAGATTCACATTTAATTTCAGTTTCTTGAGAATTATTACAAATAACTGAAGTTGACTCTGGTTGTGAAGGAACAGAATTATTACACTTATTTACAATTTTTACATCATTATTAGAAGAATCAATATTGGAATTATCAAGCTTTGGAGAATCACCGGATGCTTCTGATTTATCATTTGTGTTTACAGCTTCTGAATTATCATTTGTGCTTACAGCTTCTGAATTATCACTTGTGTTTATAGATTCTGAATCATCACTTGTGCTTATAGTTTGTTTAGGTGGAAGCTTTGTTGGAGGTCCAGCATCTCTAACATCATAACTATGATGTGGTAGTGTCTCCAACCACTGTAGCATGCTGTGAAGTTTGTTAAGAATGACAATAGAAAAATGCAATAAAAATTAACAAAATATAAATAAATAATGAATTGATCTTGTAGTCTTTTGAAAAGATATTGATGATTTATTACAAATAAAAAACATGAATAACATACTTTGCTAGCTCATGGATATTCAAAATTATACATGACACAAAAAGAAAAGGTTATAAAAGTGTAAAGCAATTCAAATCGTGTAACATAATAAAATGATTCTCACATATATATTGTTTATCATGCGAAAATTACAACCACTTAAATTAAATTTCAATAAATTAGTCTTACTGTTAGATGAATAGTTATAAATTTACCTTAATGTTTAAAAAATGATTAAATAATAAATACATTTTATATCTAAGTTTGAGAAAATAATCATTACTGCTCATTTACAATAATATAAAATTTTTTTCACTAATTAAAGAAAATTACAAAATGCATTTTCATTGGCTAGGCTGATATATGTTGTAATATACTTTTAAATGTAATCATTAATTTTTGTTAAATAGAGTTGAAATTACTTATTAAATTATTAATAAGTTTTCTTTCAGATAAAAATGTATAGGAATTATCTCAATGTATTCAAAAATAATCTTTAAACTTTCTCATTAAATTGTTAATTAATTTGAATTAAAATTAATCCATGAAATTTATTGTTATGATGCTACAACTTATGACAAATTTCCAACAAAGTTCTTGAATAAAAGAATTCTGTATATTTTCTAAATTATATAACCTCCACCCCCCCTCACAAAAAGAAAAAAATAAATAAAAAAAATACTGCCTGACAGTTGAAAATGTTTGCTAAATCTTTTGTTTTAACATAATAAAACTAAAAAATTATTATTTTCGAATCAAGCCCTATAAAACTTTTAAACTACATCCCTGTACATAGTTGTTTTTAAGAAAGAATGAAGTGAAAGACTATTTTTACTTCATTAATTTTTAAGGATCAGTGAACTTCTTGGAAGAACAAAAGTTTTGAAAAATACTTCGAATAGGTAACACATAGAAATCACAAATTTGGGATTATTGATATATAAAATAAATTTTTAACTAACAAAAATAAAGCACAAGCAAAATGTTAGCTAAGAAGACATAAAAAAAATAAAATAAAAACAATCACTTTTAAATCAATGGTTGAAGCTTTATTATTAAAATTAATAAATTTTTAACCATTTAGTGATTCATAAATAAAAGGATACGATTTTTCTTCTCTTTCAGTTTTAGCTATATTTTCACAGATTTTTTCCTTTTTAAAGGTTTCAATGACATCCTATAAAATTATAATAAAAGGACAATTGATAAATACAAATAATTCAAAATTCTGAAAGGTTAGAAAATTAATAGTCACTACAATAAAAAGTTAAAAACAAAAACATACAGAATAAATATGCAAATATTTATTAGCAAAAATATTTCCCAATTAAGTTAGTCAGCTCTTTGATTCTCTTTTAATTTTATTCTATAAATGCTGAATTGGATTGCTATTTAAAAATTGAAATAACTAAGCAAGTTTTTAATGCACTTCTTAAACATCAATGGACAGTAACACTCAATGTCATGAAACATGTACTTTTACAAAAATAAATTTAGAATTTAATTGAAAAAATTACTATTAATACTTAAACACTGACTAAAATCCATAATTTTTAGTTATTTTTAAATATCACTATCTTGTTTGTTATCTGCAAAAACTAAAATATTTTGAGAAATCAATTAATTTCCATTATAATTATATAAATTTTTTATTCAATTGAACCTCACAATTTCCTTTGCATTTCAGCATTTAACTATATTATTTGAATTAAAAACAAAGTTTTCTTCTTTGTTATCTATTTCCAGTAAATACAATACTAAATAATGACAATTATATCAATTTGCACAAAAATAAATTAGCCTTTCAATGCTAATGTAAAGAAATTCCATTTATGATAATAAAATACTTGATGTCTAAAAAAAAAAAAATTAATTTTTCTAATAAACCTTTTTAAAAAATGATTGACTTAAAACAAATAAAAATTATATATAAATTACATCATATTCAGTCCATGTAAGAGGATCATGTATGCCATCTGTACCAAATTTCTTATTATACCAGTCATAATGCAATTCTTCCAACATTAGACCAAGCCCTGGAGCTTTAGGTATGTCAATCTGAAAAAAACATGATACATGAATTTCAATCAGTAGAAATTAAAATCATTGCATCGGTCATATAAAAGATATTATGATTTCCATGTTAAATAATCAAGCTATATAATTAAATAAAAATTGTGAGCAATGTGTTTTTCTTAACTTAAGTTGTACTCTTATAGATTTCTTGTAAAGATACTATTTTATACTAATGTTATACAAGATAAAGAACTAATGTCTACTACAAAACTTTTCAAAAGAAATTGCTTATTATTTGATAATTAAAAAGGAACTCTAAAAAGTATCTAAAATAAGCACTTATGCAATCGCTATACCTGCATTTTTTAAAGAAATGCATCAGTAAATTCTACTCCTTGCGAAGCAAAAACATATTTTAAGGAATTAGATAAATTTATAAATGACTATGCCAGGAAAATATCAAATTAAGCTTAAATTCAAATATCAGATTTTATTATTCCTATATTAACAATATATTTATTACTCCGATGTACAACACCAAAACTGCTTCCAGAGTTGATTGGTGAGTCCTAATTGTGAAAGAAAAGAAAAAGTGATTTTGATGTTCAATATTGAAATAATGATGTCATATATTTGCTTGTCAGCACTTCTGCATAATTATACCCCATGAATTTTAATGAAAATCCATCTTTTTCTAATTATTGAAATATTCCAATTCAATATTGTTGTGTAAATTATTATCATTAAGAATTCTTATATAAAATAAAATTTATTTTCTTAACAAAGAAAAAAAAAAAAAAATAATGTTTAAAGTTTCACTTCTTTTTATTTCATATCATTTTGTGGCATTTAAGCAATCTGTATTTATTTAATAACACTATTACTTTTTCATCTATAAAATTTATAATGTACAAACATATTGTAAACAAAATGCCTTCTACAAAAATTCATAAACAACTTATGATATTTCTAAAATTTTGTAACCAAAAGAAATTTTTATTTAACCAAATTAAGTAAAAAAGACATTAAAAGTTGATTAGATTTTACTCACACTCATGTTTCTGAATAAAAATTATCCACTTGTTTAGTTGAAATATAAATTTACACTATAGAAATTTGTATTTTGCATATTATCACTTCAATCATAATTACCTTTCTATAAGTTGGCAAGAAAATTATTTCCTTTTTCACCAATTAAAAGCATTGGGGAAAAAAAAAAAAAAAAAAAAAGAACTTCTTGAAAACCCAATATCCGTGAAATTGTATGACAGCGAAACACATTTAATAACCTTATTTATTTATCCTTCCATCCAAAAAGTATAATTCATAATATTTACAGTTCATTTACTTATAAAAGTATGAGATAGAAGGCTTTAGATATAGACAATCATACTTTGCCTCCCTCTTAGCTTTCTAATAAATTAAATCATAATTATCTCTCAACCCCAATATTTTTTCCTTCATATAAAAAATTTAAAATGTTGATTGATATGTTTGGCTTATTTATTGTGCAAAAAAAGATAGTACTGTATTTTAAAGTTGTCAGACAAAATTAAATGAATGCACCAAATTATTTAGCATTAAAGGACATAATATGCAATGACATACTCATAATCCATGGGAAAAAGAGATAATTTGTTTTTAAAAATAAAATAATTGTGAAGAAATAAAGTAAAAAGCACAAGTAAACTAAAATTAACATAATTCATACTAGAAAATAATCATTAAAAACAATCTAAAAAATATTTTGTGGTCAGAAAAAGAGAAAACTAAGAGACTCCAATTCTGTTAAAAATTCAAAAATAAGGTTGATAATCGAAGGTTTAAATCTATATAAAATCAATATATCGTAATATTAGACAGATTATAATCAATTTTTAGAAATCTCCACATCATCTATAAATTGTTGCATTTTTTTCCTTTTTAGAATGTACCCCATTTTATACCTTTTCTATTTGTTTTTTAATTTAAGAAAAATTATAAAATTATCATATATAGAATAGACTACAAGTTGTGCTAGAAAACCACGAAAGGAAGAGATAAGGTTTACAAGTTTATGTTTTTCAAAAACATACTACTCACTGTATATTTCAATGACAAGAAATTATAGAACTTAGGTAGCTGGAGCTATTAATAGCATGATCTCAAGAATAAAATCTATAATTTTTGATCAGTAGAAAATAAAGAGTCAAATGAGTGACTTTTAGATATAATGATCGTCATACTGAACAAAATTTGAAAAATATGATATATTGCAACAGCATATACTTCAATTTGGAGATTTCTAGAGGAAATTGAAAAATTTAAGAACACTGCCACCCTCATCTGTACATATGATACGGATAGTATAAAAATTTCCCACAAAACTATACTAGCTTCAGATTTTCAATATGTATAGTTTAGTAATATTTGAGTATATGAATATTACTCAAATATTACTAAAATATGAAAAAAATAATTATTGAAAAATCATTCAAAGTAGACATTAAAAAAAAAAAAGAAAGTTTCATAAATTAAAATAATTTATGTAATATAAATTAAAATGCATTTTCAAAAACTTTCAGGACATTAGTAAAAACTAATATTAAATAAGTGAAGATTAGCATGGAATGATACTTTTATGTAGCTGATTTACTTTTATACAATTTACAATATGTATAATCTTATAAAAAAAAAAAATTATACATTTAAAACCCTAAAAATCTATTAATTTAACAAATAAGTACAACAAAAATATAAAAGAAATAATATATATAAATGATAATTATTATACACATATGGGTGCTGCAATGCTCAAAGAAATACAATATATGTGCTATATTGTACTATATAGTAAAAAGATTTTACTAATTTTATTTAAAATAGTTAGATATTATAAAATAAAAATATATTTAAAAGAAAGTTATAAAACTACAGTTTACAATATAAAGAGATGAAAAAAAAAAAAAAAAAAAAAAAAAAAAATCCTATTAAATAAACATTAAAACACATTGGAATGAAGTATTGAAATAAATCATCTATACATGTTAAGTCTAAAGATTATCATAGAAAATATCAATCTTAATCAATTGCTAATAAAATAATCAAATATTTAAGTAAGAAGAATGCACAAAAAAGGAGGTTAATAGAAAACATTTTTGAACTTTTTCAGAGAGAGATTACTCCTTTCAACATAAATAAATATTAGCATTAAATAATAATGAAAAAAGTGAATAGTTATAAAAATCTTTCAAATAAAAACAAATGAAAATGCCTCATTGTTCTTAATTATTTGGAAGTGATGTTTCTTAAGGTAAACAGAGATTTTAGAATAAATTTTTTAATTTAGAAGTATTAAAAAATTGAACATTATTCATCTTTACTTCACTTAGAACTCAATGTACAATAATAAATGTTAGAATCCCCAAATTTTAATTAAAAACAACTATGCACCAGAAGATTAAAAGTTATATATAACAAAAAATCTTACATTTTATGTTGAACTCAGTTAATAAAAGTAAAATAGAAATATTGCTTATTGGAAAACTTACTCTTTCTTTTACTCCACACTTTCTGTAGAATGCTATTATCTGTCAAATTCCTTATTAGAGCAATACTCAATCCCACCAATTTTCTTATTTGATGAAGCATGAAACTTTGTCCTTTAATTTTGATAACTAAAAATTCTAAACCATATGACATGAAAGGGGGACCACACTGTAAAATAATAATAATAATATAAACTCATTGATAATTTTAATTAAAATTATGAAAATTATTCTGAAAATCATGACAAAATGTTCTTATATTGATAATAAAAAAAAATCATTTGAAAAAAGATCAAAGGCAAAACAGTGACTCAATGAGCCTCAAATAAAACAACTGAATACAAATAAATTAATTACAATACACATAACATTGATTTTGAAAGAAATAACTGTGCTGATTGAAAATGATGAAATATGAAACAGGAATTTTCTACAGAATTAAATTGGAATGTATATATTTACATAATTTTTTTATTTGGAAATTGGTAAATTTTAGTAAAAGTATTTGAAATAAAAGTGAATTTAGAGTGCATTTCAGGGCTAATTTCAAATAAAAGGACTATTGGTTGAAATAAATAATGAATAGAAAGAAAATTTCATTAACAGTACTCTCTGTCTATAAACACATCTTTAAATTTTATATATAATCACCTTTCACCTATAAGCACTTTTGATATTGATGAAAAGGCATAACTTAAAAAAAAAAAAAAGCAAGGAGTTTAGACTGTCCACAACTGATGATTTTAGCATTTCATTGTTAGCAAAATGTTAGGTAGATTAAAAAAAAAAAGCATGGCGATTTTGCTGGGTGTAAGATCAGAGCTGCAAGGGGAAGAGAGGGGGCAGGAGCAATCATATTGGACAGCTGACAGATTTGATGGACAGTTTGTACTATTACTATATTGTTTTCACTATATACTTACTATATTGTTTTCACTACGTATTCCATAAAGACACAATTCTCAATCAATTTCAACATCATCATATGTTTGTGCTACAGCAGACATCAAAACTTGCTATTGCACAAAAACATTGATTAGTACAAAATAGACAATAGCGAATGTATTAGTCGGCATGAGATTGTAAATGCTACTGAACACTTCATCTCATATTGGTGTACAGAATATATAAATAATCTGCTCCTTTTCTAAATGAGTCTCATACATTTAGAAAGCCAACATTTTAGTGATTATATTGCATGCCATGTTATTCTTAAAAATAAATTAGGTTAAAAAATGAATGAAGTTTAGATAAATAAGTATAGCAATATAAAAAAACTATTCATTCTATGCAAATTATTTTTTATCAATAATTACAATAGATACAAATTAGGTCTCAATAAAAATGCAAATAACAAATCTTACCTCACAGGACATGATGTATCTTTTGCAGCTAGGATCTCCAGCAGCGCTAAACAAATTATAAATTTATTTTTAAAATCTACATGAGTAAAGTAAATTGGAAAAAATTAAAGGGAAAAAAAAGTATGTCCAGCAATTTAAACATTATTGATTATTCTATATAATAAAATAATAAATTTTAATATAAAAAAGTAATGATTAACATACTTTCAAGGAAAATAAATAAAAAAAAAAAAAATATTTATCATTAAAAGTGCAAAAAGAAGAATTTAATATCAGGTACAGCTAATTTACAATCATTCTTCACATTACCGTCCAGATGTAAAATTGTAAAAATCACGAGTTCCTATGTAGTTTTTCAAAAATTCATTTACTTCTTGAATTCTTTCTGTCTGAAAAAAAATATAATAAATAATTGTAATAACATTTACAGCACAATAACTATAATATAACGATTGAAATAAAGTCTTTTTTGAATATGATAAATAAAACAACATTAAAATTAACAGCTAAATAATATGAGGGAAGATGCATAGAAAGACATTTCTTCATCACAGAATAAATAAATTATTTAATATACACATAATACAGCATTAGCGTTTAATTGTACAAAATATTATACATTATAAAAAATTAAACAAGCTTTAAAATACAATGACTAGCAACAAAGTATTTTTTCCTATTTTCTTCCATTAAAAAAAAAATTACTTTTATCCAATATCATCTTTAACAATACAATTGGATTTAAGTTAAATAAGACCTCTACATATTTGTTATAGATGTATAAAAATATATAAATAAGTCCAATTTGAAATGGATTATATAAAAGTTTTGTAAAATGATATAGATTCTTTGTAAAAAGTATCCAGAAATTATAATTTAAAATATGCTTGTGAAAGATATGGCTATAATTTTTTTTTGTAAGTTATTAGTATTGTACTGAGTTTTACCCTATGGAATTTGAGCATGAACTGTTATTCACAGTGTTCACAACAGCTATTTGTATAATAAAATATTTTGACTCTACAACTATTTACATTAGAAAAATTAATTGAACAAGGAATTGGTCTTAAATGTTGTGTTTTCAACAAAATATTTTGTACTGAATTTGCTGAAAATGTTGCAGAAGGCCTTTAGTGAATTGTCTACTTCAAAAATAGAAGCATATGACTGGCATAAAACATTCAAAGAAACCAAAAAGTGGTAATTGATTTGTCTTGTTCTAGCTGACCTTCAATTGTTAAGGCTAACAAAACATAAAAACAAGTTTATCACTAAAAATCTCATATGAATCTTAGAGAGTTGGTTCAGAGGTGAATGTATAAGTCTATTCATAACCTTATGACTAATATTTTGGATATTACACATTTGTGATGCTTTGGACAAAAGTTAAATTGTGTCCAAAAACAACATTAAAAGCAGCCACTATGCAAATGAATAATCAAATGCCATTGACCAAACATCATATTCACTTTATATGGTACCAAGTAACCTTTTCCTGTTCCTAAAGCTAAAATTACAAATTTGAGAGATGTATTTTGATTGAAGCCATAAAAAAAAAAAAATTGAAGGAATACAAGGCTATGTTTCAATCAGCTAAAGAAAAATGTATGGAGGAAGCAATATCATAATTGTATCGCACTTGAGGGAATTTACTTTAAAGGCGACAAAATAAATTTTTATGTATAAATTAATTGCATGTTTAAACATTCTGGATACATTTTACACAGGATGTAAATGGCTGTTTATGATTAAAAAACATATCTTATTCAATATTTTAGATTAGATATTTGCTACAAAAAAATATATATAAAAAAAAAATCAGAATAATATTAGAATAATAGAATTTTATGAAGTTTTTAGTCTAAAGTGTCTTATCATAAAGAACTATATAAATATACCTGTAATCCTATATGCTTCAGAGGTTTCCTCATCTTTAGAAGCAAAAGCAAAGGTGGGAATCATATAAGAATATGTTCTAGCATCACAAGCAATTTTTGCATCAAACCTTTGGATTACTCTTTTTACAGCTAGAATAAAAAAGGTAATTTAAAAAAATTATGTTTTATTCTTGGCTGCTATATTCATGTTAATGTTTCAATACTTTTTTTGAAATAAATAATTTTAATAAAAATGAGCCTTAACAAATAAAATTACTCATATACAATTAGAAAAAAAGATATATATTTATAAGAATACAGTTTTAAACAACATGCTAAAAAATTTGATACTCTGCTGAATTTACTAGAAAGTGAAACCAATATTTTACAACAAAAATGATCAAAAATTATGTTCAAAAAAGAAAATACAAATGAAGCCAATGTGTAATTATTATTTTTTGGAATGAAAATAAATTATTTTATGAGTAAACTTTTTATGCACAAATAATATAATCAGAATTAGTGCAGAAGTTAAATAAAATTCATGCTAAAACAAATCAACGTTTAATTTAATAGTAATACCTGTTTATTACAAACATTACATAATTATAATTAGATGAATAATTAAAATAAATCTAGTACTATAAGAAGCAATACTTGATTGAATATTCTTACAAATGCATTCTTGTCTGTAAATAGAGGTACTGTATGTTAAATAGATAATTTGAGGATATAGATTTAATCATTGCATATGAAATAAAGTCTTAATGAAAATTAAAAAAAAATACATATAAATATAATTCTAACAATCAGGAAGCTTTTTGTGAAATGATATGGTAAAAGCTAAATATAACAGCACTAGTTTCTAGCAATACAATGATTATGCACTTTAAGAATATTTAATTGAGTCATTATAACAGAACATTAAGACCTAAAAGTTGTAGTTGAATAAGCAAAGTAAATTTAAAAAAATTAAGGTTTCTTTTTCTTAAAATTATACAAACATGAAATTTAACAAGAACTGGAGACAAAAATGATGACAGAAATAGACACTAAAATTCTCAATTTTATTTAAGATTGATCAAGAGCAATTTGAGTTCCTAAATTTTAATCAATTATAAAAATTAAAGATTATATTTTTAATAATATAGAGAATCATTTATGATTGATAATATATTACAGAAGACCAAGCAAAAAATTATATTTAACATGGAATAATGAAATTTTGAAAACATTAATAATTTCTATAAAGTAATATAATTATTGGAATAACTCTTTTACTTCAAAACAAGAACTTCAAAAGTTAAGCTTAACAGATATAATTTACAGATGCGTTGGGATGTAAAAATTTATTTTAAAATCTTTTAAAATTACTTTTTGTAGCTCTTCCTTAAATATATAAACATACAGATTAATTACAAATATTATTTAAAAATAAATAAATCTGATATTTTATTTAATGGGAAAGCAAGTGCAGATATTATAAAAAGAAAAATATATTAAAATTGTTTCAAACATAAATATTAATATAAATTAAAAGCAAAATTATTTTTAATTATGAGATAATGGAATGTAGTTTATTTCTCCATAATTTGATGAGTAGTTTTTAATTAAAAGTAAAAGTATTAAAAGTGTTAATAAAACTAAATTAACATTTACATAAGAATTTGTTGATTTCTTGATTCTAAAGAACTAATTCTTTTTTTACATGATACTTTCCTCTAAAAATGCAGTATAACATGTATGAGATATATATTACATTGATAACACAATTTACACTTAATGCAAAATATGCAACAATTTTTAACCATTGTATCAATGAAGAAAATGTATTTCAAAAATAGATCATATATAAATAAGTTTTTAATAATGTGATTTGCTTATAATTTCATTCATATAAAATCTATTATTTTAAGAACAACATAAAATAAATTTTACAATTATATAATCTAAATATAAGATAGAAATTATATTTAACTTTTTAATTTTTAAGTAATAACCATGTTTCTGGACAATCAAAAAAAAGATGAAGAACATTTTATCTACAAATAAATATTAATAAAAAATATTTTTGAATACATACCAACAACTCTAATTTCAGGTGGAAGATGTTGATTCACTTTTTCAGGAAATTCAGTACATATTTCATTTACAGGTAGTTTAAGAGAAACAATATTTCTCACGGCAGATACTCCTTTGTCAGTCCTTGCAGCACGCTGAAAGTTCATTGTTCTAGGATAATCAAATTCTGATTGGAGAATTATTTTAGATTTTAACAATGCTTTGAAAAGTTCCTCTTCAACAGTAGATACATTTGTATTCCTGCCATAAAATGAAAAATAGAATTTATTGCTATTTTAATATTTATCAAATCAGCATCATATAATTGATTATAAATTTTAAATCTTAAATAATAATAATAAGCAAAGAAAACATCTGACAATTAAATAGTTTCAAATATTAAATGAGCTTGAAATATAATGTTTTTAATACAATGTTTCTAGACAACTCTTTTACCTTTGCATTCCATAAAATTCTTTTCCTAAATAACACAGTAAAAGAACAGCTTTTCTAGGCTTTCGAACTCGATTAGTTTCTTCTGCAGCTCTTTGGATAATGTTTTCAACAAATTGCTATAATAAAAAACATTTAATTAAAGATAAACAAAATATTGAATTAAGTTAATTAACCTTAAATTAAAAAGTTATCCTTAAGTTTAAAAAAATTGGTATTTTCTTGTCACACAATTAAATCTGAGACACAGTTAATTTTACATATTATATCTGTTGTATAAATATGTATGATCTATTTAAAACAAATGACAAAAATAAGTATAATGAAATAACAAGTAAAATTCATAAAATATTAGCAATACAATGAAAGTTGGCAAACATGGCGATTGATTATCAAGATCACTATAGTCTTAAATTCATTTCAAGATTGCATATTTTAACAGAAAGGATAAATTATGCAATGATTTTTGCTGATGATTTTTTGTTATAATTTTTATTCTCAAATAGTCAACAATCTTTATTGATACTTTTAGAAACATTTCATCTTGATTAAATCAAACATGAAGAGAAAAAATTAATCACATTTACATCACATTCTTCTATCTGACTAGCTATTTTCCTTGTGTGGATCTTGTAGTATAGCCCCATTGTAGCTTATGCATGTTGTAAAAGCTAATTAAAATGGGCACCCAGTGTATAACTGGATGGGGTAAAGTCAGATTACTTCCTTTGGGTGTTCCATATGTTTGGTACTGCAAAGTAAGTAAAAAGAAGCTGCATTTTTTTTTTACCCTTTATCATTTCACCAGTTTAAAAAAATTTGTTTGTCCTGGAGTTGTTTTTCAATGTTAGAACACATGGGATTATGGATTTGGCTTAATTTTATTAGATTTAGCCTAATGTTGCTGCCAAGTAAGTGGGATAAGAAACAATAACAAATATATTCAAAAACAAAAATGCAATACAATTAGGAGTATTTAATCTTTAGTAGGGTACCAGACAAAATGTAAGTAAATGAGCTAATAACTTACCATACATCAAATTAAAGATTTGACTCTATACAATATGATTGCTAATGATTCGGTGCTATTTTTTAAACATGGGGCAAAAATTGCACCCTGTTAATGGAAAAGTATCGAATTATCTTATTATAAGATAATCTTCTATCAGTTCTTGTAACACACTGCAAGTTCATTGTTTTAGGATAATCAAATTCTTATTGGAGAATTATTTTAGATTTTAACAATGTTTTGAAAAGTTCCTCTTCAACAGTACAAGTCTACAAGTAATACTTTATACACTAAAATCCACATTTTCATACTTTTTTTTTAATCTAAAGAAACAAAGGTTATTTATATACAATCATTAAAAATTTTTGGAAATACTTTTTTTAATATATATATAAAAAAACAAATTTAAATATGTTTAGCCATTCTCTTGATAATAAAGATACTAATAAATATAATTTAACTCCTTTGAATTAATAAATTTTGTCAACATGATCAAATTAATTTTATTTTTGTAATTTCATATTATCTGCTTTAATTTATTATTTTAAATCTGATAAATTGATAATTTAGGAAAATAATTATGTGAAATTATTTTTAAAAAGTAGATACAATATTTTTAATGATTTTCCTTCATTATACAAAATTAGGTAACATCATTTAATATGAATTTGGAAGTAATTTATTTTCAAAATTATATTACCTCATTTTCTGATTTGATTTTCTTGGCTTCTGAATCATTGCATTCACTTTCCTCTGGTTTTCGCTTGGAAGAATTTACAATTTCTGAACTCATTCTGAGGCTTACTTTTACACTATTTGAATAAGATGTTAAAGGATGTGCAATTAAAACTAGGAAAAAGAAATATAATATAATAAGAATTCTTATATGAAAAAATTTTCTGTTATAACAATGAACTCATTCATACAAAATAAATAAATAAATAAATAATCAGCACACACATCATAGAAGCCACTTCAAATATATCTACTGATATTTAATTTCAATTATATGCTCATGTCTATAGACATGTCATTTTACAAGATTACAATGCTTAGACATAAAAATTTCATATTGTGGTAGATTATCTTCAGTTATGGAGTGAATTTTGTTGGATATGATAAGGATGTTCTATCAAATGTTTTTTAAAAGCAATGGCTTTTGTTTTATACACAGCATAATTGAAGGTATTATACATTGCAGTATTTAATATATTGCTGTTTAAGTTGATCACACTTCATAAGGAAAGTACTTTTCCTATATTAACTTATAAATCCAATTTGTCAATTTTAAATCAGTGCTAATTTCTAAAACATTATTGTTACAATTTGTTTTCATGTTATTTTACACTTTATTATATTTTACATACTTTGAATTAGTTTCACTGAAATCATCATATATATTTCTAGTTTATTGGCATAATACATTAATTTAAAGAAACCCTATTTGTGTATATTACTTTAAACCAAGGCTTACAGTTTTTTTTTTGAAATGATATTAAGGCAATAAATGAATCCTGAATAATTGTGGGATATGAAACTAAATTATGTTTTAAATCAATTTTAAAAGCACAGTCTATCTTCGATATAAAAAAAAATATCCAAATAAATTATTTATTTCTATGACAAGATTGTGTTGTTTATCGATATATATTTTATCAAGTAATGCATAATGGAATTAAAAACATGAATAAAAATTAGATATTAAAAATGAGCTTCATAAAAAACTTGTGAAATAGAATATATACTAGTAAATACATCTAGTAAACAATACATCACATTTATTATTATCTAAATGATTTTTAAAATAAATTAAAGATATTCAGTTAACTTTCGTAACTAACTAAAATGATATTTAAATCAAATAATAACCAATCAATTAATACATAACTCAAATTCCATAGCTTTTTCATTTATGAAATTTTTTTTTTTTTAATATTAATATGAAAATGCATTGGATTCTATCTTAGCCCACTCAAATAGGAAATAATTTATAAAATTAGACAATATATTTGTAAGTATTTCAGAAAAATATGGCAATCTCATTTATCAATTATATGTATCATAATTTTTCATGCTTACAGGTCACAGGCAATAAAAATAGCAAGTGAATAGAATATTTTTTTGTTCATTTAAAAAAATTAATTTTAAGTTGCATTCATCTTTAATTTTGTTGATTGAAAACAATTTATGACCGAATGGTGTGTGAACAAACAAAGCAAAACACATAATTCCAACTGATTATTCTTATAGTACAATTAGTGTCTATATGTGTAACATATGTGACTATGGTGTTTACAAAACTGGCACAGAGAGGCTATCTGTGGGAAAGTAAAATGGTAGACCCATGCAAAGAAGCAAAGACTCTTACGATAAAACCCAGGAAGACAAAGTATAAACAAACCACCAAAATTACAATGACATTGACTATTCATAACATCTGTTTAATGTTTTTGTAATGGGCCACAGACACTTTACAAATAGAAAAATAAAAATGAAGTGTTTTCTTTTTAAATGTTTTTGTCAGAGAAGCATTTATTTTTCTAATTGATGTTTGAATTACTTAATTTTAAAATTTCTGCTACTTTTTTTTTTTTTTTATGTCAAGAGGTGAATTAAACTAGAATTTTGCCAGTAAATACAATTTGGAAAAATGCTATAATAATCAATAAAAGCATTTAAAATTATGTATTAACGATTGTACAATAGTTTAATTTTAAATGAAAATTTTCATACAAGTACTATTAAATTATATAATGAATGAATGATTTGTATTGAGTATATTTTGAAATCAAAGTACTATTTTTAAACAGCAAATGATTTGACAAATTAAATATGTGGTAATCACTATTGAAATTAATGAAAAATATCAATGAAATATGAAAAAACGAAATAGTGTATCTGAATTTATGAATATGCATGATACAAAGCTCATTAATGAACATTAGTTACTGATTATTATTAAAAGCAAGTAAAAAATGTCAAACAAATCATAATAAATTTAAAACTCAAAACATAACATAACAATATGATGACAAAAATTTTAAACATAAATTAATCATAAAAACTAAATTTGTTTTATAGTATAAACAAATTTTTATGAATAACTTTTACAATCAGATTACTTTTTATACGGTAAAAAAAAAAAAAAAAAAATCCTTAAAAGTAGCAGGGAAATGTTAGCAGAAGTTGAATTTGATAAATTAAACTGTTAAAAAATATTTTTTAAGAAAATTATTAGAGAGACTGGAAATTACCACTAAGAATTTGACGAAGCATAACGCATAATGATTAAAAATAATTATTAAATTTAATAACAAAAATAATTAAACAGCCACACTCACATTGTTGATCAGTTTTTATTTGTAAGCATTGCGGTTGCAGTTTAGAAAAGTTCACAGCGTGTTTTTTTTTTTTACATGCAACAATTTTTTTTTTTTTATGTTTTCCTTTTTTTCCACAAGTTAGATTTTATTTGTATTTCAATCATGTAATTTTTCGTCTTTAGTGGTTGCCTACATAAGATATTAGACAGTTTTTGCATAACTGAAACCACAAGTTTTCTGCAATCAGGAGTATAATGCCACTGCGCATGCGCTCATCAGACTCTCTAATTTTCCGGGCAGCTTAAAAAGAGTTTTTGCATTTAGTCCATTTTCACTAACGATAATTTTGAAATAGCTGGAATATTAGATCTCGAATGCGAGGAGTTGGAAGACGATGTAGCGACACCTATTGATGGAAAATGGAATACAAATTGAACGACTTCTACTTTCACTGTTAAAAAAGGGAATTTTCCCTATTTGGTATTGCAAAGATCCCCGAAAAACTTTCTTCTATCAATTAAAAATAAACAAGTTAATATTTCAGTGGATAGATTAAAACCGGCATATGTGTTACAACCTAATGAACTTCTGAATCCAACGTCATCAAATGATCATACATCTGTGCCGAGAGAGCAAACAGTTGTACCAAGTCAGCAAGTTGCACAACCAAATACAACACGTTGTGGAAGACAAGTAAAACTTCCTGTACGTTTCAATGACATTATTGACTTTTCTTCAAAATTATAATTCGTCCATGTCCATTTTAAAAATTAACATGATTTATTATATGTAAATGTTTATATGTAATTGTATTTGTAATTATTTTGTACAATTTAAATTTGTATCAATGTGTATTTGTTCGCTATTATTTGCATAGATATATTAATTCTTCTACCCTTTTCAAAGTAACGTAACTTTGTTACTGGTAGGGGAGTGATGTAGCGACACCTATTGATGGAAAATGGAATACAAATTGAACGACTTCTACTTTCACTGTTAAAAAAGGGAATTTTCCCGCTAGAATGAAAACAGAACGTAGTTGGCGTTAGAAATTAAATAAAAGATGTTGTAAATGTGAAAATTGATTATTGTCTTTTATTTTGCCGTCTGGATTTTAATAACACTACGCAACCTTTACAATACCGCCACAACATTATACAATTGCACATATCCTGTTCAATTTAGGAAAGATATTAAAAATGTAATAAACATTGATTTTAATAATTTCTCAGAGAAAATTTATCTTTTTGACTATACGTACGTAATAAAAAAGCAAAATTAATTGCAACATGGGTCTCTCATATATTCTTGGTCTTTAATTGCTATTCATCTTTGTACAGAAATCAAACAACTAATATTTTTCAGTAAATCAAATATTTCCAGAATATTTAGAATTGTATTATTTTTTAAACCTTTTCTCAAGTAAAATAGTTATACATCTGTAGCATATGTTTAATTAAATTTGCTTTAGAATTATTTTCTTAAAATTATATAGATTGTATTTATATATATATATATTATTTTTATTTCCAATGGCAAGTTTACAGGACAACAGATATAAAAAAATAAATACAAAGACCAAGATAGAAACAAATAACATCAGTTAATCCATCAACTTAAGTCTGGCAATCCAATAACACTTCCATAAAGAAACAGAAGGCAGTGCTGAAGTGTGAAGGGGCAGAGAGCAGTGTGAAAGCAAGGTGAGACATATCCATTTCTTCCTGGTTACCACACAAGAGACAGAGAAAGTAGACTTTATAGAGCAAAAGTACTCCCTAAAAGATCCTCTCATCAAATTACAGTATTTTGGTACCATCATGTAAATAAAATAAGTGTACTACATTTGGCAATATTCACTTTTGAACTAAATATGATATTGTATTTGCTAGACAATGATTTCACATCATTTGAGATACTGTTCGTCGTTTTTTTTTTATAATGTATAAATCTATATTTTTAAGACATCTTTTCCATAAAATATAATTAAATTAAAAAAAAAATAATACTACATATTTACATATATATTAAATAATTGAAGAAGTTTTCTGTTTTGCTTTATTGTTATCCAAGCGGGCTTTTATTTGTTTGATTATTATTCTTAACACATTTTTACAATAAACTTAAATTTATTATACTTCATACTACATTATCATTAAATAAGATTTCATTAAAAAATATACATATCCTTTCCTTTTATATGGCATTCTTCTTTTCCCCACCTAAAAAAGTACTGAATGAAAATGCTTAATTTAATATTATGTGTGACTATGATAAGAATACATGCTGAGTAATTGCTCAATGAATTTCCATTTCAAATTTACCGACAACAACGACAATGTCTTGCTTTCCTGTTTAATAATAATAATAATAATTTTTTTTTGGAAAATTTATTTTCGAGATTTGTAGATGTCGTTTCGTTTACGAATTCGTTTTCGTCGTTTATGTGTTTTCGTTGCTCAACATCATAGATGAGTTCTCTTGATAAATCAAATAAAATTCAATTCCTTTTAAATCAAAATAAACTGTGATTTAAAAAGGAATTGAATTTTAAAAATTTATTTAAGTTAAGTTTATAGCTTATATTTTAAGTTTCAGTGTTTCATAATAAGTATACTTTTTCATCGTTTTGCCGTCATGTTGTTTTTACATACGTTATTGAAACTCTTTTTAAATACAAGGGCAGTAGTGCAATATTTCCGACGCGCATTAGCAGTAAAACAATATTTTCGATGAATATGGGAGCTAGAAAGGGGAGAAAAAAAAAAAAAACCATTTATGCAAATTTAACTATATTTCTCCTCAAAATATTCTTGGCTTGATAAATTTCGAAATGTAAAGTCTCGTAAGATACTTAGGTTAATTTGGAAGGCAATAAATAAGTCTTCTTCAGTAAGTTGCTTTGGAATTTTTATTAAATGAAGAAGGAAAGAAGATCAAATTTAATCAAAAGAGTCATGATATCGAGCTGATTGACATTTATGTACTACCGCTATTCTAATATGCCCTTAAATATTTGATACTAAAGATTTACATTATAGTTTAGAAGTTTTCTTTTATCTTTCACTCAGCACTTTTTGGAAAAAAAAAATATGTATGTAAATTCCTTTAAATTTGAACACCAATACTAAGAAATAAGTATAATATTATTAAAACACCAATTATGATCTTAATGAAATTTTGTGAATTTGAAAACCGTTCTGTAGTCCTTTGAGAAAATTTGACAATATATGTGTATTTTTTAAAAAATTAATTACTGTCTTTAGATTTTCTATTTTATAAAAATTAAAATGTTTTTTTCTAATTGAAGAAAAAAAGAAAGGATGCTTATATAGTAGTTTTTATGAAATTTATTTTGTCCATTACGTCTGTGTTAATGTAAAAACGATATGGGACATTTTAAATAATTTTTATTAAATTCTATCCCCAAGCAATTACTTGCGGAAAGCAACAACAGATGGCAGTGCACGGCAGCATAAAAATATACTTCTGAGAAGGTCAAGGGAAGAAACAATAATAAGAATTCAATGTTATGAGTTGATGGAGTTAAATAAAGAAATATTTTCAAAATACTTCTCATTATTCTCGTAAAAAGCCTAAACATCGTGATACAAAGAATCTAAATCAGAGGTCTCCAAACTTTCCAGCCTTAGGGCCATACTGTTTACTCCAGTAAGTACCAAGGACCAAAACCGTTTTAAATTTCCTGCCATTATATATATAAATCTCATTAGTATTTTTTACAACTGGATAACCCGCGGTTTCATACGCGTTAATTTAGCTTTTCCAATATTCAGGATAAAAATCATATGTTTGATTCAGGATATATACATTCCAAACATCGATATACATACATATGCGATACTCTTTACCACGACATAACTACCGAGAGTAACCTCGGGATGTTCACTAGTTTATAATCTTAGTAAGATTCATTTAAATTATTTGTTAATTTTATGCTTAAGTTAAATTTTCTGCGTATTATGCTTGTCATTAAACTTTACCTAGCAAGTCAATAAAACCGAGTTATTATCATTCTGTGTTTTTTTATGCAACTTATTACAGCAACAATAAGCTATTCACTATCGCGGGCCGGATAGATGACACTGGCAGGCCGGATTTGGCCCGCGGGCCGTAGTTTGGAGACCCCTGATCTAAATGGTGACCACAGATCTTTGAATCATTAAAGAAAGCTCTATATCCTGAAAAATGTTTTAATCAATCTAAAATGTTTAGAATCCTTCTCAACTCTACGGAATATTTCAGTTTGTCACACTCACGCGATTGAATTTCTTTCGCTTATGGATGGTGAAGATGAACAAACTTTTCTTGTTGACTTTTATTTTGTGCTTCTATTTTACGTAGTATTATGCACATTTTATTTTAAATTTAATCTTGACTTGATTTTTAAAATTCTAAATAAATATAAAAATAATATTTCAAAAAAATCTTAAAAATAGTTTAATATTGTGTGTATTTTTAAAAACCTTGTAAAATATTTGATCTGCATGCTATTCAAATCCCCAAACGTATTTCCATTAGGTACTCGTAATCCCATGATAGAATCGCGGACAAAATTTAATTATATTGGCCCTCTAATGCACGATATTCTCATGAAAACGGATTTAACTGATCCGTATGTGCAATTAAAAAACGGAATTAATGTATCGTTAGATAAGAAATAAGAATTGTTCAATTAACTTCTAAAGAAGAGGCGAAACTCGTTCTAGGGAACCTAAGGATATTACAAATATTCAATATGACATCAAAGTACTGACGAGGCCGATAAAGTTTTCTAGGTATGATGTAATTGGTATGTGATATTGAATGTTCTTGATTGATCTAGAATGAAAACATTTAACTATAGTGAGGTGTGTAATAAGACATCACCTATAGATATATATATAATACATACTTTAAATATATAACAAATTTCAAATTTTATTTGTCATTATTGCATGTTTAAAATACTGACTCACGAAGACAATTTGTTCAGTTGATTTCCAAAAAAAAAAGAGGGCGAACTCGTTCTAGAGAACATCAGGATGTTACAAATAATCATTTTGACGTCAGAATACGGAGGAAGCCAATAAAGTTTTCTAGGTATGACGTAATTGGTATGCAATATGAAACTATTTGTTATTTTTATTGGCGATCTCAGATGCTGTTATTTTTATTTGCAATTTACTTCCTACATTAAAATGAGAAAAAATTAAATACTGAAAGTGCTTAAGACTGATATAATTATTCTTCATTTTTCGATAATTTATCTGTTTTATTTCTTTTATTCAATAGTAAATCTTATATTCTTTCAAAAAATTATTTACAGCTTCTAATAATCATAATAATCATAATCATAATATATCTTCAGTTATTTTTGTCATAAATTTATTGGCAAAATTGTTTTTAACCAAAACTTTAATCACTGAAGCATAGAAATAAAAAGTTACGGAACATCAGTTTTTTGAAATAGATATGCAAAAGTGAAATAACTCTATATCAATCTTAAAAAAAAAAAAAAAAAAAAAAAAAAAAAAATATATATATATATATATATATAAACATGAACAGATACAATTTTTTTCCTCTTTGAAAACAGGGATTTAAAATGTAAGATCGCAAGGAAACTAACTTCAAGAGGATTTTAAGGATCAAAAATTTCTCAAAAGAAGAACTTGAAAAGAAATTTCGATAAACATTTTGATGTTAAAAGAAATCCAAGAAAATAACAGTGGTGAAAAAGAAAATCAAAATCCATTTCCTCGACAGTTGATGGAAAGGAATACGTCTTTCTATTCCAGGAAGTAACCCGATCGCTCTGAAGAAGATTTTGACAGCTTTTCCTGACACATCGCAACTATCAGCGCCGATCGGATGCGATATCTTTCGAAATAAAAATGTTTCTCTCTTAAGAACAGATGTTTTAAACATGTTTCCTACATCATAAATTTTTTATTATCAACTACAGCCATTGGAAAAAGCGAGTTCCACTGAAAATATAACTAGAAAATGGACTCTGAAAGAATAAAAATTTCAGTTTTCAGAGAGAAAACAAACATTTCTGTCTGTAAATTATTAAAAAATTTCTAAGTTTCATTTATAATTCATTTTGGTACATACTGATTGTAAAAATTCATTTTGGTACATACTGATTGTAAAAATTCCTTTTGGTACATACTGATTGTAAAAATTCATTTTGGTACGTTTGGTACATGCTTATTCTCGGTATAAGGGACTGCCTGATAGTTTCAAGAATTTTGTTGCCAAAGATGTCTCACCTGAACGCATATTTGTGTCACATTTCTACCAAATTTGTAAACATTTGTAAGCGTTATTTTTCCTCTTTTTTTCTTCGGAAAAAATGTGAAATAATATTGCAGTAGTGAACTGACATGACTAATTGTCCGGTAAACATCGTAAAAATTTGGTTGCTGGATAAAAAAAAAAAAATTGGGATTTGGAAAATGCATTGCCGGACAGGAGGATGAAGGACACATTGTGATTCTTTCCAGTAAAAAAAAAAAATTTTTTCCGTCTGAATGTATACTAGAGGATAGACACAAGATAAATGGAAAAAAAGTTGTGCCTTGAATATAAACGATGAAAAGTAAGTTCGCAAGTCGAATTCCTTTATAATTAGTTTTAAATGCTATAAATATTCAACACTACTACTTTGTATTTAGTTTCCATTGCCATAAAATATCGACACTATTCCTTTATATTTAGCTTCAGTAGTATGAGAAAAGTAGTATGAGTATTGTCATTAGTATGAGAAAAATTAAATATGGAAAGTCCTTAAGACTGAACTAACTGTTTTTTATATTTCGATTATTATTTTATATTCTGGTTTTTATTTGTTTTATTTAGTAAATTTGATATTCTATAAAAAAATTTATTTACAGCTTCTTTATTTTTATCATAAATTTATTGGCGAAAAATTTTTAACCAAAACTTTAATCACTGAAGCATAAAAGTAAAAAAGTTACGAAACATCAGTTTTTTGAAATAAATATGCAAAAGTGAAATAACTCTATATCAATCTTAAAGAAAAAAAAATTATATAAACATGAACACATACAATTTTTTCCCTTTTGAAAAAGGGATTTAAAATGTAAGATCGTAAGGAAACTAACTTCAAGAGGATTTTAAGGATCAAAAATTTCTCAAAAAAAGAACTTGAAAAGAAATTTCGAAAACATTTTGATGTTAAAAGAATCCCAGAAAATAACAGCGGTGAAAAAGAAAATCAAAATCCATTTCCTCGACAGTTGAAGGAAAGGAATACGTCTTTCCATTCCAGGGAGTAACCCGATCGCGCTGAAGAAGATTTTGACAGCTTTTCCTGACTCGCAACTATCAGCGCTGATCGGATGCGATATCTTTCGAAATAAAAATGTTTCTCTCTTAAGAACATGTTTTTAAACATGTTTCCTACATCATAAATTTTTATTATCAACTACAGCCATTGGAAAAAGCGAGTTCCACTGAAAATATAACTAGAAAATGGACTCTGAAAGAATAACATTAAATTTCAGTTTTCAGAGAGAAAACAAACATTTCTGTCTGTAAATTATTAAACAATTTCTAAGTTTCATTTATAATTCATTTTGGTACATACTGATTGCAAAATTCATTTTGGTACATACTGATTGTAAAAATTCATTTTGGTACATACTGATTGTAAAAATTCATTTTGGTACATACTGATTGTAAAAATTCATTTTGGTTCATACTGATTGTAAAAATTCATTTTGGTACATACTGATTGTTAAAATTTTTTTGGTACATGCTCATTTTGGTACGTTTGGTACATGCTTATTCTCGATATAAGCGACTGCCTGATAGTTTCAAGAATTTTGCTGCCAAAGATGTCTCACCTGAAAGCATATTTGTGTCACATTTCTACCAAATTTGTAAACATTTGTAAGCGTTATTTTTTCCTCTTTTTTTTTCGGAAAAAATGTGAAATAATATTGCAGTAGTGAACTGACATGACTAATTGTTCGGTAAACATCCGTAAAAATTTGGTTGCTGGATAAAAAAAATTGGGATTTGGAAAATTCATTGCCGGACAGGAGGATGAAGGACACATTGTGATTCTTTCCAGTAAAAAAAAAAAAAAAAACATTTTTAGTCTGAATGTATACTATGAGGATACACAAGATAATGGAAAAAAAGTTGTGACTTGAATATAAACGATGAAAAGTAAGTTCGCCAGTCGATTTCGCTTTATAATTAGTTTCAAATGCTATAAATATTCAACACTACTATTTTATATTTAGTTTCAATTGCCATAAAATTTCGACACTATTCCTTTATATTTAGTTTCAGTAGTATGAGAAAAAGTAGTATGAGTATTGTCATTAGTATGAGAAAAAAATTAAATATGGAAAGTCCTTAAGACTGAACTAACTGTTTTTATATTTCGATTATTATTTTTATATTCTGGTTTTTATTTGTTTTATTTAGTAAATTTGATATTCTATAAAAAAATTATTTACAGCTTCTTTATTTTTATCATAAATTTATTGGCGTAAAATTGTTTTAACCAAAACTTTAATCACTGAAGCATAAAAGTAAAAAGTTATGAAACATCAGTTTTTGAAATAAATATGCAAAAGTGAAATAACTCTATATCAATCTTAAAGAAAAAAAAATTATATAAACAGGAACACATACAATTTTTTACCTTTTGAAAAAGGGATTTAAAATGTAAGATCGTAAGGAAACTAACTTCAAGAGGATTTTAAGGATCAAAAATTTCTAAAAGAAGAACTTGAAAAGAAATTTCGAAAAACATTTTGATGTTAAAAGGAATCCCAGAAAATAACAGTGGTGAAAAAGAAAATCAAAATCCATTTCCTCGACAGTTGAAGGAAAGGAATATGTCTTTCCATTCCAGGAAGTAACCTGATCGCGCTGAAGAAGATTTTGACAGCTTTTCCTGACACATCGCAACTATCAGCGCCGATCGGATGCGATATCTTTCGAAATAAAAATGTTTCTCTCTTAAGAACAGATGTTTTTAAACATGTTCCCTACATCATAAATTTTTATTATCAACTGCAGGCCATTGGAAAAAGGGAGTTCCACTGAAAATATAACTCTGGAAAATGGACTCTGAAAGAATAGCATTAAATTTCAGTTTTCAGAGAGAAAACAAACATTTCTGTTTGTGAATTATTAAAAAAGTCCTAAGTTTCATTTAAAATTCATTTTGGTACATGCTTTTCATTTTAGCTACATGCTCATTGTCGCTAAACACAACTGGATAATTTCATGAATTTTGTTGTCAATGATGTCTCACCTGAACGTATATTTGAGGCACATTTGCACCAAATTTGTAAATATTGGTACAAAATATTTTTTTCTCTTTTTCTTTTTAAAACATCTGAAAAAATTGTAGTATTGAATTGATATAGCTAAATGTTCGGTAAACCTCGTAAAAATTTGGTATCATGGATATAAAAAATTGTGATTTAGAAAATTTTTTGCCCCAAAAGAGGATGATGTGACACATTGTGATTCGTCAAGTAAAAAAAAAAAAAAAAAAAAAAAAAAAACAAAGATTTTCAGTCTTAAAGATAGATGGAAAAAAAAATTTGTGTCTTAAATATAAACGATTAAAAGTAACTTCGTAAGTCGATTTTCTTTATGTTTAGTTTCAAATACTATAAATATTCGACACTACTACTTTATGTTTAGTTTCAGTAGTATGAGAGAAAGTAGTATGAGTATTTTCATTAGTATGAGAAAAAATCAAATACTGAAATTACTTAAGACTGATCTAATTATTCTTTATTGTTCGATCATTCATTTATATTTTGGTTTTTCATTTGTTTTATTTTTTACAAAATTTTATATTCTTTAAAAAAAATTATTTACAACTTCTTTATTTTTTGTCATATATTTATTGCAAAATTTTTTTTCAACCAGAACTTTAATCACTAAAACATAGAAGTAAAAAGTTACGGAACATCAGTTTTTGAAATAAATATTCAAAAGTGAAATAACTCTATATCAATCTTAAAGAAAAAAAAAAAATTATATAAACAGGAACAGATACAATTTTTTTTCCCTTTTTTGAAAAAGGGATTTAAAAATGTAAGATCGTAAGGAAACTAACTTCAAGAGGATTTTAAGGATCAAAAATTTCTCAAAAGAAGAACTTGAAAAGAAATTTCGAAAAACATTTTGATGTTAAAAGGAATCCCAGAAAATAACAGTGGTGAAAAAGAAAATCAAAATCCATTTCCCCGACAGTTGAAGGAAAGGAATACGTCTTTCCATTCCAGGGAGTAACCCGATCGCGCTGAAGAAGATTTTGACAGCTTTTCCTGACACATCGCAACTATCAGCGCCGATCGGATGCGATATCTTTTCGAAGTAAAAATGTTTCTCTCTTAAGAACAGATGTTTTTAAACATGTTTCCTACATCATAAATTTTTATTATCGACTACAGCCATTGGAAAAAGCGAGTTTCACTGAAAATATAACTTTAGAAAATGGACTCTGAAAGAATAGCATTAAATTTCAGTTTTCAGAAAGAAAACAAACATGTCTGTTTGTAAATTATTAAAAAGTTTTAAGTTTCCTTTGAAATTCGTTTTGGTACATGCTCATTGTAAAAATTCATTTTGGTACAATTGGTACGTGTTCATTTACATGTTCATTTTGGTACATGTTTTCATTTCATGCTCATTGTCGCTAAAAATTGCTTGATAATTTCATGGATTTTGTTGTCAATGATGTCTCACCTGAACGGATATTTGCTGCACATGTAAATGATTGTAAATGATTGTGAGTGTAATTTTTTTTTAAAAAACTTCTGGAAAAGCATTGCAGTATTGAACTGACATAGCTAAATTTCTGGTAAACATCGTAAAATTTGGTATCATGGAAAAAAAAAATTGGGATTTGGGAAGATTTGTTGCTGAAAAGAGGATCAATAACACATTATGATTCTGTTAAGTAAAAAAAAAACATCTTGATGTTAAAAGGAATCCCAGAAAATAACAGTGGTGAAAAAGAAAATCAAAATCCATTTCCCCCGACAGTTGAAGGAAAGGAATACGTCTGTCCATTCAGGGAGTAACCCAAATCGCGCTGAAGAAGATTTTGACAGCTTTTCCTGACACATCGCAACTATCAGCGCCGATCGGATGCGATATCTTTCGAAGTAAAAATGTTTCTCTCTTAAGAACAGATGTTTTTAAACATGCTTCCTACATCATAAATTTTTATTATTGACTACAGCCATTGGAAAAAGCGAGTTTCACTGAAAATATAACTCTGAAAAATGAACTCTGAAAGAATAGTATTAAATTTCAGTTTTCAGAAAGAAAACAAACATGTCTGTTTGTAAATTATTAAAAAAAGTTTTAAGTTTCCTTTGAAATTCGTTTTGGTACATACTCATTGTAAAAATTCATTTTGTTACAATTGGTACGTGTTCATTTACATGTTCATTTTGGTACATGCTTTTCATTCTGGTACATGCTCATTGTCGCTAAAAAATTGCTTGATAATTTTATGGATTTTGTTGTCAATGATGTCTCACCTGAACGGATATTTGCTGCACATTTGCACCAAATTTGTAAATCATTGAAAAGAATTATTTTTTTCTTTTAAAAACTTCTGGAAAAGCATTGCAGTATCGAACTGACATGGGTAAATGTTCTGTAAACATGGTAAAAAATTGGTATCCTGCATAAAAAATTGGGATTTGGAAAAATTTTTTTTGCTGAAAGGAAGATGAAGGACACATAGCGATTCTTTCAAGTAAAAAAAAAACATTTTTCCGTCTGAATGTATACGAGAATATAGACACAAGATAGACGGAAAAAAAAAATTTGTGTCTTAAGTATCAACGATTAAAAAGTAAATTCGTAAGTCGATTTTTCTTTATATTTATTTTCAAATGCCATAAAATGTCGACACTATTCCTTTATATATAGTTTCAGTAAAATGTATATTCCTTTATAAAAAAATAGTATGAGTATTTTCATTAGTATGACAAAAATTAAATACGTTAAGTTTTTAAGACTGATCTAATTATTCTTTATTTTTCGATTATTCATTTATATTTTGGCTTTTCATTTGATTTATTCAGTAGAAAATGTTATATTTTCTAAAAAAATATTTACAGTTTCTTTATTTTTGTCATAAATTTATTTGCGAAAGAATTTTTAACCAAAACTTTAATCACTGAAGCATAGAAGTAAAAAGTTACGGAACATCAGTTTTTGAAATAAATATGCGAAAGTGAAATAATTCTATATCAATCTTAAAGAAAAAAAATTATATAAACATGAACAGACACAATTTTTTTCCCTTTGAAAAAGGGATTTAAAATGTAAGATCGTAAGGAAACTAACTTCAAGAGGATTTTAAGGATCAAAAAATTTCTCAAAAGAAGAACTTGAAAAGAAATTTCGAAAAACATTTTGATGTTAAAAAGGAATCCCAGAAAACAGTGGCGAAAAAGAAAATCAAAATCCATTTCCTCGACAGTTGAAGGAAAGGAATATGTCTTTCCATTCCAGGAAGTAACCCGATCGCGTTGAAGAAGATTTTGACAGCTCTTCCTGACACATCGCAACTATCAGCGCCGATCGGATGCGATATCTTTCGAAATAAAAATGTTTCTCTCTTAAGAACAGATGTTTTTAAACATATTTCTTACATCATAAATTTTTATTATCAACTACAGCCATTGGAAAAAAAGCGAGTCCCACTGAAAATATAACTCTGGAAAATGGACTCTGAAAGAATAGCATTAAATTTCAGCTTTTCAAAGAGAAAACAAACATTTCTGTTTCCAAATTATTAAAAAATTTCCAAGTTCCATTTGAAATTCAGTTTGGTACACGTTTATTTTAACTAAACATATCTGCTTGATGGTTTCATGAATTCTGTTGTCAATGATGTCTTACCTGAACGCGTATTTGCGTCAAATTTGTAAACATTTCTAAGCGTTATTTTTTCCTCTTTTTTTTTCTTCGGAAAAATTTGAAATAATATTGCAGTAGTGAACTGACATAGCTAAATGCGCGGTAAACATCGTAAAAATTTGGTACCTGGATAAATTAAATTTGGGATTTGGAAAACTTATTGCCGAAAAAAGAGCAGGAAGGACACATTGTGATTCTTTCTAGTAAAAAAAAAAAAAAAAAAACATTTTCCGTCTGAAAGTACACGTGATGATAGACACAAGATAGATTGGGCCTTAAATATTGTGCAAAAATTTTGTGCCTTAAATATAAACGATTAAAAGTAACTTCGTAAGTCGATTTCCTTTATATTTAGTTTCAAATGCTATAATTATTCAACGCTACTACTTTACATTTAGTTTCAATTGCCATAAGATGCCGACACTATTCCTTTATATTTAGTTTCAGTAGTATGAGGAAGAGTAGTATGAGTATTTTCATTAGTATGAGAAAAATTAAATACTGAAAAGTACTTAAGACTGATCTAATTATTATATCTTTTTCGATTATACCTTTATATTTTGATTTTTCATTTGTTTTATTTTTTTATTCCGTAGTAAATCTTATATTGTTTTAAAAAATATTTACAACTTCTTTATTTTTTTGTCACAAATTTATTGGCACAATTTTTTTAACCAGAACTTTAATCACTGAAGCATAGAAGTAAAAAGTTACGAAACACCAGTTTTGGAAATAAATATGCAAAAGTGAAATAACTCTATATCAATCTTAAAGTAAAAAATAAAAAAAAAAAAAATAAAAAAAAAAATAAAAAAAAAAAAAAAAAAAAAAATATATATATATATATATATACGTTTTATAAAAACAGGAACAGAAACAATTTTTTTCCCTTTTTGAAAAAATGTTTAAAATGTTGATTTGTTGTAAGATCGTAAGGAAACTAACTTCAAGAGGATTTTAAGGATCAAAAATTTCTCAAAAAGAAAAAAATTTCCCAGAAAATAGAAAATACAGTGGTGAAAAAGAAAATCAAAATCCATTTCCTCGACAGTTGAAGGAAAGGAATATGTCTTTCCATTCCAGGAAGTAACCCGATCGCGTTGAAGAAGATTTTGACAGCTCTTCCTGACACATCGCAACTATCAGCGCCGATCGGATGCGATATCTTTCGAAATAAAAATGTTTCTCTCTTAAGAACAGATGTTTTTAAACATGTTTCCTACATCATAAATTTTTATTATCAACTACAGCCATTGGAAAAAAAGTGAGTTCCACTGAAAATATAACTAGAAAATGGACTCTGAAAGAATAGCATTAAATTTCAGTTTTCAAGGAGAAAACAAACATTTCTGTTTGTAGATTATCAAAAAGTTCTAAGTTTAATTTAAAATTCATTTTGGTACAATTGGCACTTGATCATTTGATACATGCTTTTCATTTTTAGTACGTTTGGTGCATGCTCAATTACATGCACATTTTGGAATAGGTTTTCATTTTGGTATGTGCTCATTTAGGTACATGCTTTTCATTTTGGTAAGTGCTCATTTAGGTACATGCTTTTCATTTTGGTACATTTGATACATATACTACATGCTCACTTTGGTACATACTTTTCATTTTTAGTACATTTTGGTTTTATGTTCATTGTACATGCTAAACACGACTGCTTGATAGTTTTATGGATTTTGTTGTCAATGATATCTCACCTGAACGCATACTTGCGGTACATTTGTACCAAATTTGTAAACATTGGCATAAATTATTTTTCCTCTTTTTTTTTTTTAAAACATCTGAAAAACTATTGCAGTATTACATTGCTAAATGTTTTGCAAACACGGTAAAAGAACTGGTATCCTGCATAAAAAATTGGATTTGGGAAAATTTATTTGATGAAATCGGATTAATGACTTATTATGATTCTCTCAATTAAAAAACCCCATCTTTTTACCTGAACATGTACTTCAGGATAGACACAAAAAAATTAGATTTGAGTGACAGGTTGTTCTCATTAATACAAAAAACTAATTGCATGTAGTATAACTATCCACAATAAGGCTGGCCCGCTGTCAAATTTGAGTGATGGGTTATTATATACTTGTCAAATAAGATACATTCCTCTCTCCTGGAATGAATTGCCAGAACTCTTCTCGTGAGAAAAATAATGCTACAATATTTAATTTCAATTGCCATATAAAGTTGACTCTATTCCTTTATATTTAGTTTCATTTGCCATAAAACTTTGAGTCAGTTATAATGAGCAAGTACTTTTTTTAATGAATTTATTAGTTGAAAAATAAACAGGATTTAAGGTATTTAATCATCATAATTAAACTTATCGTTTAATTTGGAATAAATTCTATTTTTTAAATAAAATTTAATTAAATGTAGGTTGAGAAGAAAAATATTAGCTAAAGATAAAAAATATTGTTTTTAATTATTATTTTTTTTAAATAGGAATTTCAATATCCATGTTCAAATTTTCTATAATTCTCATAGTTTGCGTTTTATCAAGTACAGAATATGTAGAGGATGATAAAATATATTTTGCTTTCGAGAAAAAAATGAGTCAATTTCTTGTGACCATCAAACAATTAGAAAAAAAGATATGAAGCAGATTCCACGTTATCCAAGATGCATTGCATCCATATTCTGGTATCAGGACCCACCTAAGAGTAAACATTTGAAGTGCATGAATGTGCATTAAGTTGGAAGGTCTCATGAAAGAACCTTGTTCAAAATTAATATGAAAACTTTTGACTTGGCCCTGCTTGCTAGGTTTCGAAACCAGTTACCTTGGTTCAAAAAACGGAACGTGCTATCTACCAAACCATATGTCATAAATTTTATTATTTAGTAATATACAAAAACGACGTTATTTGATTTCATTAAATAATGTAAATTATCCGACTTTTGTTAGTTTGGTTGGGAAACAGTTTCAATAAAAATTTTAAATTGGAATCAAGAAAAATTCCAAGGTATGAAGTATTAAAAAATCTTCGAAAAGTTTAATATTAATATTGCTATATGATACAACGTTGGTTTCATTACAAAAATGCAATTTATATTTAATAAAAAGAAATAATAAAATCATTTTTGATAATGAACTAGATAAAAATAAGTTCGACTCAGAAGAAAAAAAATATGATATCTAATGGTTTCTCTTTTAAAGCTTTTAAGTTACAACTTTAAAAGTTTGGTAAGATTTAAAGATATTAAAGTTTGGTAAGATTTATTAAGGTTTTTTTTTGTTTATTTACCATTAAACCACCGTATAGAAGAAATATCCTACTTTAATTATGAGAATCTTATATGTTTTTAAAAACTTTTAAAACTTGTTCATTCTCTTTTAGTTTTATATAATTTCGCTGGATATATCTATGTATAAATATTTATTGCAACTATCTCCATTTAATATAGAGTAAGTCTGAAATCGAAATACTTTTACAAAAGTTATTGAACAAATAATGATTTAAAATGAACTTCGTTCAATGTGTGCATTTGTACACAGAAATATGAATATTTATTTTGAAATAGTATATATTACAGAAGTACGTATTCATAAAAAATAGTATGTCATAAAAAACAAAAACTTATTTGATGGAACTACTTCCAATAAACAGGGGACAATATAAATTTTAATATCTCTGTATAAATCAGTATTGCAATATTTAAACATGTCTCAATTTTTTTTTCTGTTTTGTTTCAGTCTGTCACAAAAATATGTTTTCCTTCGTAGGAGTTGAATAAAAAAGAGGGAAAAACAACAACTTCGAAACAAAATTGTTTTCGACTCGCTAGTTTTAAAAATGGGCTTACTGTTTTTCATGCAAACTAGAGATATTGCTTATAAATTTGTAATATTCCAAGTATATAAAATTAATAATAAACAAGATTTACTGTTATCAAGTAATAAAAAAAATATTTTAGCAGTGTTATGGTAATGTTTCTATAATGTTTCTAAGGGCTGTAAAATAGTGATTCATGAAAAAAATAATATATTTATTATCAACAGTTGTCTGAGTTTGACTGATGTCAGGATGTCTGAGTTTGAGAGGTTTGGTTTGTCGCTCTACGGTAATTTTGTGCACACTTTTAGGCTAATTAGAACGGGATCTACAGCTTAAAGTGGATTTCGAACCACTAACAAGCATCCATGCCACCGCCAGGATTCAAACATTCGACATTCGAACATGTGGTACCACAAGGCAGAGCACTAGCCAATTGACTGTCAGGCCGCCTGAGTTTGAATGAAGAAGAATCAATGAGTTGATGTGTTCAACTTGGGGAGTTGCAGGCCACCTGTGCCTTCTTTAAGCCTTGCTCATACTTGAATGCTTGACCTTTAGCTAGCGCGACGTTTTCTCGTGACTCTTTCTGAACATTTTTGTGTAATTTCGAAAATAATAGCCACCCCTTTACTAGTGACCCTTCCTAAATCGTTGGAGTTTGTAAAATCCTTTGAACTGCGAACCAAACCAGCTCTATCTGGTGCAGAGATTTTCTTTCTCTGAGAGTTCGCACTAGTTCCCGCATGTTTTGCATTTGCTGATTAAACTGAATCAAATCGATTTGGAAATCTTTAACATCAACAAGTCGTACTATAATAAAATAATTATGAAAAAGGCAGGAATCAGATGAGTCCAACTATCTAGAAATTAGAAAAAGTTTAAAATAGTAATGTAATCTAGAATAATACAAGGAATATCCTACATTGTATATTACGAACATGTTCTAAACTTTCATGTCATTTCGGATGAAACCTGAAAATCACACACCAGGTAACTAAACTCTTTTACAAATCATGTCATAATCACCATCGTCTTATCACCATCGTCTCGTTATAAACGCATTGACTACAATAGACTCTAACAGATTCAAATTTAACCTTCTTTTTATATTTTAGTCTACTCTCTAGTTACCATTGAGTTAATCTTTACCATGGAATTGAAATTAAATTATCATCAATACTTATTGAAATAATTTTTGCAGAACATAAAAACAAATTCAGATTAAACAAAGAAGCAGATGTATTTTTTGAATTTTAAAGGAATTGCTTAAAAATAAATTTTTCTAATATGAAAGATCGAATTTTTATTAGATTTTGAACCTCATATAAATGCATTCTGCATATTAATTGTATTTTTACATTAGGTACTTCATGTTCTTCGCAATATACTCTAAACAGTTTCTTATTCAAAATATGGTGGAATATATGGCTTATGGATAAAGGGAATTGATGAGGAATAACCCATTAGTATAATGCAAGTAATCTATTCTTTGGACGTTAAAGACAATTTAGGAAAAATATTTCTCTTTATTGTCAAAAGATGGCGCCAAGCATCCCATTCTGAATATCATTTCTCACCTGCGTAATATTGATCACGACTCTCATAAAGCGCTCTAACGTATCTCGCCCCAGCTCTTTAAAGGAATGCGTCGTAAGAGATATGAGCAAACAGAGCAAATTTAATGGGCTTAGCTTAATGGGTGCTTGCGAAGCATCATGTTCAGTGTTCAGTGGGCAGAAATTTACAAACAATTTCTTAAATGCTCGAGATTAATCTGCAGAGGATCCGTGGAACGGGGATTGGGACAAAGTGATTATCGGTGTGTGTACAGTCTACAAGATGGAAACAATCACTTCTAGGGAAATGGGTGTAAAGGAATGACTCAGAGGTAGTCCTCTAACTCCAGAGAAATTAAATTGGGCACTTTACTTGGGCAAACATTGGGCTGGCGTTCTATAGAAATAAAGCATTTGCTGCCCATTGTTCTTTGTTTGCGTTATTTTATTAATAACAATGGTTTAAGTAAGTTAAGAAAATTATCATCTTTTGTAGACAAGATTTAATTATAATATAAACCGTGAGCTGATGAAGTTTGTAACATAAAGTGAATCTGGAATGTATTGAAAATATTACACTCCTTTATTTTAACTTTAATTTATTACTACGTTAAGAATTTGAGATGTGAAATTACTTGAAGTAAACCTAAAAAAAAAAAAAAAAAAAAAAGATAAGAAAATAGGGGTTAGTATGTAATATTATCGATAACAGTTCAATTAGCATAATGGAGAAATATTTTAAAAAAAATTAAGACAACTTTTTACTGGTTATTAATAAATAATCGGTGGCTATGTGTGATTTGTCGATTTGTTTGAAATTCAAATTATAGGTTTAAAATTCATACATATAAGTCATGACTAGGATGTCAACTAGTCAAAGTAGTTGATACTCTGAAGTAATTGTAGTTGAACCTATTTGAATACTTTTCCAGAAAAGATAAAGTTTGAAAATTTTAAGCGTATATAATTAACATTCTACGCTGCTATGCGGTCTCATGTCATAATAGTTGAAAGCGTGCTCTGCTCTAGCAATCTGACAGCAGCAAGCTGTACCTTACACACCCCTTATGGTCAATGTCGGTATACAGGGTCGTGCTAATTACCTGGTTATGAAATTTTGCAATTGGTAAAATTATTACAAGAGCTAAATTAAGTTTGATAATAAAAACGGCTTTGCTGCATCCAGGTCATTTTACGAATACCGAGTTTTTGCATTGGCAGCGTGTTTTTTAGTATATCGACTGAGAAATAGACTTTATTCACATTTATGAATATTGTTCTTTTTATTTTTCCACTGAAGATACAGCCTAATCCCTTTTCTCATTGGTTATTTAAAGTAAGTATAGTATAGTGCTGTATTTAAGCAACAACAACAACGCACAGGTTTATTTAAGAACTATTAATTTTAAATAAAGGAAATAAATGATTACAATAAAAACCTCCACTATTCCGCTCTTTCATTTGGTTTTTAGAAGCAATATTAATTTCACTCAAGAAATCTATTTATAAACAGATACTATTTTGTGAACTATAGTAAAACATTGGTCAATATTGTTTGAGAAACAATAGGTAGATTAGAATTCGAATTTTTCTGTTTGCTTAAAAAAAATAATTCGTCCATTTATTCCAATTGATTTTTTTTGCACAATTAAGTAATACAATTTCTGAATATGCGATGCATACACGTAAACAAAACAAGAATTTGTGAAACAAGTAGACTCGGTTTCGAGTGTGAGTGTCCCAAATCAGCTCGAATTATCTATCGGCAACTACAAAGAGACATGCACATGTGTATTATATAAAAACTGTATTTAAGCAACAACAACAACGTACAGCTTATTTAAGAACTATTAATTTTAAATAAAGAAATAAAAGATTACAGTAAAAAATAACCTGCACTATTTCTCTTTTTCATTCGGTTTTTAGAAGTAATATTAGGCAGATTAGGAATTAATTTTTGTTTGCTTACAAAAAGGATAATTCGTCCATTGTTTTCCAGTTGCTTTTGTTTTCACCAGCAAGTACTATAATCTCTGACAAACTATAATATACTGAATAACTGTAATCTGCATACACGTGAAAAAAAAAAAAAAAAAAAAGATTTTGTGTAACAAGTAGACTCGGTTTTGAGTGGGATAGTATATTAAATCCTCTGGGATTATCTATTATTGGTTTTCTTCCAATGCGATGTACAAATGCAATGAGATGCAGCTGTCAACCGAACTGTTCTTGGAATATATTATTCTTTCTAACGGGAATAAGATTAAAGGATGTGTTTTTAATAAAGTTGACAGCGAATTAATAGGTTCCTATATTAATGGAATTCCATTTGCTGAGAAACAAAGCAATCGCAACAGTGAAATCCTTTGAAAGTAAATCATAAACTATTATTATAGTTTCATGTTCGCTTGCGTATAAACTATGATACACCATTCGAAACTGTCAGATATGAATTGTTTTCCCTCAAGAGGAAAAAGCAATACCACTTCACTTTCGTGTTTGTTTTCCATCCCCTTCTGTCAAGATTTAATGTGCTTTTTTAAAACTTCTTCATTCTTCAAACGAATTGTTAAGAGCGATGCTGTTTACATGTTTAAGGAAATTGAATTGTGTTTGTCCATTCTAAAGCTAACACAAATTGTCTCGATAAAAAAAAGTCAAACAAATCGAAGAGATTGTTATTTTGTTTCTAATAGTGCTTCGTTCAGAAAGCTTTGAATTTATTGATAAATTTGAATAAGAGTATTACAAGAAAAGGCGATGATTTTCACAAATTTTTACAGTCAACTTTGAATTTGTTCGCTCTTTTCATTGCTAAAATTTTTGTTTTAACTCCACATCTTATAATTTTAAGTAATTTTTTTTTTTTTTTTTTTTGAAGTTAATGTTTTCTCAAGTGATTCTTTTAGAAAAAGATCTGTTCCATCCTATTGATCTAAACTAATAAATAATTTCGTTATTTAAATGCTTAGTTAATTGAAATTATCATTTAAACTTCAAGTTTAAGATTTTTTTGTTCAGAAAATCGCTGAATTTTGACATTTTTATGATGGTTAGTTTTCATAGAATATTTTAATATTTTTTATCGAAAATTTAAGATTCTTTGACATTTTTTTGGTAGTATGCTTTAAAATTTTTTTCATAATATTAGTATGTGAACCCGATTCTCTTCTGATATGAAGCCCGCGATGTTGTTGAAATTTTCAAGTTACAGAAAGAGTTAAAATTAAATTTAATATTTAAAAAATTAATTTAATTTCCTCCAAGGTAATAAATCCTTTTCTTAAAAAAAGAAAGCGTTGACGTTGCTACGTGACTTCAATTGTTTGATTGCAGTCATTTATATGTAGCACGTGCTGCTGATACTTACAATATCCTAATTTAAGATTATTTGGCACTTTTTGATAGGCATATTCAGAACTTTTTTTTTTATCATATGCTTGTATGAAACTATTTTTGTAGATACATATGGCATCGTTGAATTTCTAGTTATAAAAAATAAGAACTAAAATTAGGCATTTAAATCAATTATTAATTGCCTCAAGGGTCATAAAAGTTTTCTTAAAAAACGTTAATTTGCCACGTTTTATTTTTTTGTTGTAGCCATTTATACAGGGTATACTGAAAATGTCGTGAACTGTGTGGGACGAGAACCTTGGTTCAGTGTGCGTAAAAGTTACACAGGGAATTATAGCTCTAAGATGAATAGTTTTAAAGGAAAGTGAGAAGGAAAAGTATTCGTATGATGATAACAGTAGCAGAAAAAAGTGGTGATTACATATAACATGGAATTTATAGAGGAAGGCGCCTAAAATTGACTACATTTTATACAGAGGTAGGCATACAAATACTGTATAGTGGTCAATTATACCGATTCAACAACCTTGTATTCAAGCAAATGAAGGAAGCAAATAGATGAGTAACTAAAACTTGTTCTATATTTACTAATTCTTTGAGATGTTTCCATATAAATAATTCAAAGCATCAAGATCTGGGGATTATGATAGCCACAAAACTATAGCCCTTAATCAGATCCAGGAGTTTGGTCGATTGGTTGATGTTTTAGGGCACAAAGGACAGATTTAGTCAAGCTGCGTCAAACAATTTGAAATACTTTTTAAAAACAATGTGTATTGTTAAAAAGCACAATTAGCAGAAAGCGAACTAATTTATAAAATGTTAAAATGATATTTATATTAGATAAAATTGATCGCGAAAGTCGGGAAGAAGTTTACTTTAAGCAGATTTAAAATTGAAGAATCTGAATCTCTTGTGCACAAAATGACCATAGAGAAACCAACCACACCAATCCAATCCACCTGCATCACGGTGATTATCTGTTAGGTGAAACTAATATTTTTTAACCTGTCTTTCAACCTGCAAATGACATTAACTTCAGGATATGCATATTTCTAGATATATTTCTAGTATCATAGTTTACTTAGATGCATATTTCTTTAGAATTTGTAATACATTGCTACTACATTGAAACTAGCTAAAATACATGTCGCATCATTCACGAACAGAATACATTACCATTAGGCAAATTACAAGCAATAGCAAACATTCCATTTCCAGCTGGAAAACAGCCATGTAAGGGGGCATCTGGTCCGAAATGATGTTCAGTTGTTGCATTCGTGGTCTGCTCTACCACAACCACGGGTGGACCAAAAGAACGTCCCCCAAAGCCCATACGTACCGCCACCACCGGCCTGTGTATGACCTACTGTACAGGGAAGGAAGCAACTGTTCGCCTGGAAGATGGCGTATCCTGACACGGTCATCGGCGTATGAATGAAAAACCGTGATTCATCTGACCAGTGACGCTCTCACTGATCCATGGACCAGTCACGATGTTCCCGGGCCCAGCGCAGGCCGGTTGGCCTGACGCTTGGTCAGCAAAGACACACAAAGTGGGACGTTTGCTGCGTAGCCCCATATCCAACAGTGTCCGCTGAACAGTGTGCTCCCGGCCCTGCATTGTATTGGGCTGTCAGCTGAGCCTGTGGCCCGAGTTTTGCTTCACCATGCGAGACAGTCTCCGACGACACTTTGATAGCGTGTGGACGTCAACACCATGTCGTCTACTGCTGGTTTCCCGTCATTCATCCACTGTAAGTGTAGATCGCGAACAAGCCACGAGTCGGTGTACTTGTTCCAGGTGGCCACCCAATCTGCCCTCTATCAAAGTCGCTTAAATCCGCAGCCTTTCCCATCACACAGAAGTAAGTGAAAGAATGATTCTTCAGACTCTCCAGCGAGAAATACCACTTCCATATTCAGAATCCAGGTTCATTGGCCGTCTTAAATTGCTCATTTGCATTGGCTCTTGATGTAGTTTATACCTCCTTAAATACTTACCTTTGCGCAAGCCAAGGAGTTTTTAATTTATTAAATTTCTTACTTCACAGATTCTATTAAAGCCTATTTTTTTGACACCTGATGTGACATCATATTTTTTTTGTCCTTTTTTAAAAAAAACTATGAATTGTAGATGAGTGATTCCTTCGGCAATTTCTATGAACTTAGAGCAAGGATTCTCGCCCTACAGAGTTTATGCAACATTGTTCAAATACCCTATAAATAACTATATTTCTCATATTGTGTCAATTTAATATTTATTGGTAATAGTTTTAAGATTTTATTTTTTAGTATATATATTCATAATTTTTTAAACATATATAAACACGATATTGTTAGTATGAAGTTCATGACGTCGAAGAAAATGTCAAATTATTAGAAAGTAAGTGTTAAAGTTAATATTTAAAGCATTGATTAATATCCTAGAAGACTGCAAATAAATTTCTTAAAAAGCATTCATAAAAATAATCACAAATAAGTTAGTGTAATATTCAATATTTGATAACAATTCGATGAACCTGTTTATCTTAACAATTTGTCACTTCGATTATTTGGTTACCAGTCATGTTACTTTTTGCCATGTACTTGATAAATGTTTGATATTTTTCCTTAACCAGAGGTTTATTCGCATAGAAATAACTTTCTTTTAATTAATTCTCTCAATGACAATATATGATCTGATTTCTGTTTAAATTAAATTAATTAACTCTCGAACAAGACTGGCACCTTCTCTTTTTCTGATTATCCATGGATTGACAAATTAATTTTTACCAACCAATGATGTTAAATCTCTTTTGTTTTATGATTTAATTAATCTACTAAATGCAATAACTATATTTCTCATACTCTGTTTGCTGGAAATGTTGCATATCAATTTAGTTCTGTATAGAATATATCCTACAATATAATAATCAAATTGTTTTAATCGTATTAAGTTATTATCATAATTGTTAGTTATAATGATAGTTTTATCTTCTTATTTCATAAATGACATTTTTCTTTTAAATAAAGCTTTCATATTGTCACTTATTTCATAAAGTGAAATTTTTGACGCTTCAGTTGGTAAATGAATCTTGATTGGTAAATAGATCCTACGAAATACCTGTAGTAAATAAAAATATTGCCTCAACTAATAATATTGGTTTTAATACCTCTGTTGATGATCTGGGTGTTTATTATTTAGTTTTTACTATTAATCTCTAATTTTTCTGAAATTTTTCCGTACGAATTACTATAAATTCGTTTTGACAATAATTTAAATACTAAATAAATAACCAAATATGCTGTAGGAGTATATTATGCATTGTTATTCATTGCATTATAACATTGTTACGTATATGATTGTCACTATGATATATCATTGGTCACTTATAGACTTTTGTAATGAGTTAAATTAGTTTAGTCGCGAAGAAAATTTCGTCATTTTGATAAAGTTTATTTAAAAATTAGAATCTATGCTCTATAGATTTTCTTCTTTTGGCCTGATGGCCAAGTGACTAGTGGTTTGATGCTCGGTGCCACAAGTTTCGGGTTCGAGTCCCCTGCGGTGCCATGGATGTTTGTAGTGATTCGGAATCCACCTTAAACAGTAGGTACCTCTCTAATAGGACTACTGCAACTACTACTACTATTACTATACCATTGTGCCTAGAGCTGAGTTGCCACTTTACAGTTTGGGAATGATGTGGGAGAGAAGAAGTCTGATTGGGATCTGTGATGCTCTACGATCATGTGAGACCGGGACCTACGGCCAAAGTAGGTTCTGAACCACTACAACATCCATGCCACCGCCGGATTCAAACTCGAAACCTGTGGTACCGAGCCAGAGCGCTGGCCACTCGGCCATCAGGCGTCCCTCTAGATGACTGTAGTGCGTTGGGCTTAGGGTTGACAATTCTAACCCCTTAAAAATCTCCTGTCTCGAAATCTGCCAGTAGACAGATGACCTTGGCCCCCCAGGTGTCTGTTGAGTCATACGAAAGGAAGGAAGATTTTCTTAATTGTAATAAATATCTAAACTAACCAAAGTAAAAAAAAAATATATTTCAATTATAAGCAATTATGTATTTATTGCACAACTTAAAATATGCAAATGATATGTTTTTGTTATTTAATAACCGCTTTTAACTCAAAATAAGACAGTGATAAAATTATACGAACAAACAACTTGTATATATAATGATATATGACGACGAACAAATTATAATTCCTATATCTTTTAAAGCATAATTTAATTTACATTAACAAGTCAGTTTTCATTAATCCTTCAATTAAGATATGTAGATTAACGCCAATTATAGTAAAATATATTACCCTATGCATATGTATTAAATGTTTACTTGAATACTGTTTTATTGTCATGATTTATAATTAATACATCTATAAAAAATATTTTTTATTGTAAAAGTCACCTTTTCAATATAGAAAGATAAATTTTTTTATCTAATCCTCGTTTTCATTATAGTACTTTTTTTCCTTTTAAAATATATTATCACTGTAAAAAGATTAATTTTTCAGCCTTTTATTTAATTTTCTTTTGCCCAATATAATTTGCGTAAAGTTTTTAATCATTTGACGTTGTGTTTTTGATAATTTGATCAAATAACTTTTAAAATTAATTTTATTTCTTTTATACGCAATAATAAATTGACTGCCAGACTTAATCTATAGTCTTCGACAGAACTGTTATTTACCGAAGAAAAGTTATTTCGTTATATTAAATATAAAACCAATTTTTGTCAAGTTCGTTTTTCAAACGTATTATACTTTAATAAAATTTGTTCTTTAAATTAAAAAATAAATATTTAATTTTTTAAATTTTTAAATTTGTTTTTACAATACAATAATTTTTAGTGTCCTAAATGCAGGACCAGGACAATTAAAATCTCGATTTTGAATATTGTAGTGTAAAGTTTGAGCAATCTGATTGTAATTGGGTGTGGTTGGATTGAAATACTTGAGGCACCTGTTGGAGAACTCTCAACTTTATTTACATACACGCACAAACACCACATACATACAATATTTAACACATTTAAAGACATATAATTATAAATTCTTGGAAGGATTGCACTTCTAAGCCGAAAAACAATACTCAGGTACGCGCGGGATGCGTGAAATATACTTCCTCTCCGAGTGAGGCGGTCTAGTGGCCAATTGACAAGCGCTTTGGTCTTTGGTATCACAGGCTTCAGGTTCGAATCCAGACAGTGGCATGAATATTTGTTAGGGACTCGGAATCGGGGCCTGATGGTAGAGTGGCTAGCTCTCTGGCGCTCAGTACCCCAGGTTTTAGGCTCGAATCCCCGGCGTTGGCATGGATGTTTGTAGTGGTTCGGAATCCACTTGAAATCGTAGGTTCCATCTCATATTACCGTAGAGCGTAACAGAGCCCAATCAGACACAAGCACAGTGATGTGGTGTGGTGTAGTAGTTGTATTGTTCTCAGAATCCACGTTAAATTATAGGTTCACTAATTAACTTAAAGTGTGCAAAAAATAGCTGTAGTGAAAATGAAATCAAACCAAATCTCCGGCTGAGAGTGTATAGACAAACTGACCATTTCTCCTGAACGCCACAAGGGGCGCTCTAGCCAATGCGTAGGAGGAAGCATGGCTACAATATGCTTTTTTTTTATCAATGAATTTCTCGAAACATTTACAATCATTTCATGCATCTGTAAGACATATTCAATATTAGAATGAATTTATTTATTTCGTAACTCCCTTGTCAATGACTGGTAGACTTAATTTGCAGTCTCTGACCAAATCGTGATGGCTCATCGAAGAAAACTCATTTCATCTCACTAAACACCGAACCAATATTAAATACCGAATAAATTTGAGCCAGGTCCGTTTATCAAACTTATAATACATTAATAAAGTTTCTTCTTTAAATGAAAAATAAATATTTAAAATTTTTAATTTGTTTTTCACCATTACAATAATTTTTGGTGTTCTAAATGAATTTCCATGACAATCAAAACATATTCTAGGTTTTGAATATGTTTTTGTATACATGAATTTCGCGTAACATTTTCAGTTACTTCATACATCTGCAAAATATTCAATATTAGAAAACTATTGGGGCCAAAAAGTAAGACAAATTTTTTTTTTTTTTTAAAAACCTTTTATTTATTCTTCCAAATTTATTTCATCACCTTCAAAGTAATCCCCCTCCGGACACACAATGCACTTATGCCAACGTTTTTTCTAATCCTCAATACATACTAAAAAGCCATTGGCAGGGATGGCCTTCAAAGCGCGCGGCGATTCAGGTTGAATCTCTTCAATCGACTCAAAACTGTGTCCACGGAGTGGTCTTTTGAGTTTAGGGAATAGCCAGAAGTCGCACGGTGTGAATACGGTGGCTGTGTAACGATATGGGTTTCATTTTTGACGAAAAAATGCAGCGTGAGCTGGCGCATTCAGTGTTTTCGGTTCCAATCGAGATTTGACGCGTTTGAGGTCCAAAATGAAATTGACCGATCCTTTTGAAATTCCAACATCAGCAACAAGTCACTAATTGTAAAACGACGGTTTGCAAGCACCAGATCTTTAATTTTTGGACTTGAACTTCGTCGGTTGAGGTTGATGGTTGACAAGAGGGCTCTTCGTCTTCGTTCTCTGCCTTCTTTGAACTGTTTATACCACTTCTAAAACTTTATTTCAGATATAGGAATGTTCACCGAATGCCTTCTGCAACATTCTATACGTTTCCGCAAAAAAATTTAAAATTCTTTGCTTCATAAATTCAGACATTTCAAAAAATCGCCCGAATCAGTTTTAGCGTCTCAGAAAGCCAAGCGTAACTCAAACCTAATGAATTTCACACAGATGTCAAGGACAGTGCCAGCAACTTAAAAAAGAAAAAGAAATTTAAATTCCATAAGCCACGGAAATTTTAAATTGAAAATTGGTTTTACTTTTGGACACAGAATATACATTAATAAAGTTTCTTCTTTAAATGAAAAATAAATATTTAAAGTTTTTAATTTGTGTTCACCATTACAGTAATTTTTTTGTTTCTAAATTGATTGCCATGACAATAAAAAATCTCCGTTTGAATATGTTTTTTTATCAATGAATTTCGAAACATTTTCAGTTACATCAGTTTTTCTGTAAAATCAATGTTAGAATATCATTAATTTTTTTGTTACTTTTCAGTGACTGGTAGTAAAGTTTTTAAGTTTTTAATTTGTGTTCACCATTACAGTAATTTTAATTTGTTGTTCTAAATGAATTGCAATGACAAAAAAAATCAGAGTTTTTGAATATGTTTTTATCAATGAATTTCGAGAAACATTTTCAGTTACTTCATACGTCTGCAAGGCATATTCAATATTAGAATATAATTTATTTCTTTTGTAACTCACTTGTCAATAACTGGTAGACTTAATTTACAGTCTCTGACCAAATCTTTGCAGCTATCTAAATCTTTACAGTCTCAGACTAATACAGTCTCTGACCAATTTGAGCCAGGTCCTTTTACAAACGTATTATACATTAACGAAGTTTCTTCTTTAAATGAAAAATAAATATTTAATTTGTTTTCTCCATTTACAACAATTTTAGTGTTCTAACTGAATTGCCATGACAATAAAAATTTTGGTCTAGAATACGTTTTTTTCTTTTTGATCAATGGATTGTGCGAAACATTTTCAGTTACTTGATACACCTATAAGACGCATTCGATGTTAGAATATAATGTATTTCTTTTGTAACTCCCTTGTCAATGATTGGTAGACTTAATTTACAGTTTCTGACCAAATCCTGATGGGTGATCGAAGAAAACTCATTTCGTCACACTAAACACCGAACCAATTTGGACCAAGCCAATTTTGCAGATAACAAGGCTTGTTGATTACCCAGAAGAAAACGCCAAGATCTATAGAATGAATGCTGCTGACAACCTAACTTTAAGATCTTCAAATTTAGCCATTTTAGATGTTCGTTCAAGTTCTTTAACGCAAAAATAAATAAAGCGCTTTGGTAATTTGCAGAATTTAATCCCACTCCTCTAGTGATTAGCTTCGAGATGCGACGACGTAATGATGATTAGACCTAATGGTAATGATGCCATGCGCATGGCTTGTATATGCTGTTTTTGTTACCATGGTAATGATCTTCAAGGGCTTTTCAGATGAGTAATTCCTTTTCATTAACTTAATTATCTCCTTGAAATCTTCGAAAACAAACTCATGTTTACTTTTTGTAATCAATAGAAACAAATAAGTGCAATTTTTTTAAAAGAATTTTTTTCCTGGAGTCAGTGACTTTTCTGAAATTAAATACTGTACTTAGAAGATAAAAAAAATGTAAACTGTTAATTATTTGGTAGTAGATATTTTAGAATCTTGTTATAATCCTTTTAATTGAGAAATACGGAAGTGAAAGATTATTGCAAACGGCGAAAAAGAAAAAAAAAATTAATTTGTTCAGATAATAGCGTTTATTGGTAATTTCTTTCATCAAAGTACAATTTTTTAATTTAATAGGTTTTACTTGCTGAATTTGTGTAGCATGTCTTGGTTGATTACAAAAAAAAAATCTGCGGATTTTAGATTTAGGGAAAATTATCTTTAAGCAATTTCAAATTAAAAGAAAATATACAGAATGTAGAAAGAAGTTATTTAGTTTGTAGGCGTTATTATTTAAATCTGACATTTTAATTTTTAAACTTTTCTTTTTTATTGGGGCAACAACTCCATGGAGGGCCAAGGCCGTCTTCCTAATGCCAGATTTCGAGACAGGAGATTTTCTGGGGGAGGGGCGGTGCGTAGGATTATCAACCCCATGTCCAGCTCGCCACAGTCATATTAAACGGGAATCTACTGCTTAAAGACGATTCTGAAACACTACAAACATCCATGGCATCGCCGGGGCTCGAGCCAGAAACCTGTGGCATCGAGCGAAGGACACTCGGCCATCAGGTCCCATTCTTTAAAATTACTAAATTAAAAAATTAAATTCAGTGAAATAATTAAAGATTTTAATTTTTCTGCTGTCATTTATTTAGAAATCTCTATTAAATGTGCATCAACAAGAATAAAAATTTAAATTTTTAATTCGTTATTAGAAATCAGTTGTTTTAATGAATTTTTACATTCCATCTTACGATGATTAAAATTATTGTCAATTCTGGAAAATTCTATTGTCAATTCTTAAATTGATATTTATTTTCATCGGATGCTAATATTTTTCATGGCCTGTTTCTCATTGCAATCAAGACCATTTCTATTTAGCAATTTCAAAATGTTGTTCGTAACTGAATAATTTGAAAATTATTAATTGTAAGGTATCCGTTCAGTGACAGACAAGTTTTGTAACCTAACTTTAAGGATAGATGGCCCTAGGTGTATCAAATCCATATTTGAGCGAGATATAATCCGCGGTTTGTTCCTCTTCCTTTCGTGTTTTCGGAACGATTTAGACGTATAAAAGATAAATATATGTCAGTAACTTTATGAAACTCATTCCACTTCGCATATGAAACGTAATTTCCATTGAGAATTCATGATAAGTGCTCAGAAAAGAAACGTTTATATATGCTATATTATATCATGTACTATATTTAATGCATATAGACATATACTTTAGACTTATTGAAATAGGATGAGTAGCTTGATTTTATCAAGATTGGATAATGTACAGAGGGCAGCTATGTCGTACATTTGTAGGGAAAGGAAAAAATATGAGTGTTTTCATATTTTTATAATGATGTTTGTTCTCATGTTTAACTGTATAGCTGCTCACAATAAACCATTCTTTTTGTCATACTAATTTGCATACTTATAAGTTGAATCATTTCATGTGGATTTATTTTGTCTCTGGTATATATGCCATGAATTTAATGATTAATGATTAGGGAAATTTTTTGATTTAATTTAATGATTTTTATTCATTTGTAGTCATTTTTATTCATTTGTAGTCATTTTTATTCATATAAACTATAAAAAAAAATTCTGGACTTTTATACAAAAAAACAAAACAGGTTTTTATCCCACTTGGTTCACAGCAAACATCTAGATCTATGAATCCGTGTGCTTTCATGAAGGGAGTGATCAGCTTCTGTTGTGGCGGAACACATGTAGGCAGAAGTCTGACTTGTCCCCATGTCACTGAAAAAAGAGGGCGACTTCCGGGAGGACTCTTAAGATGAACTCCCCCGCATTTGCGTATCATATGGAAAATAACCTGATAAACTCCCACCGGGTAGTCCGGTTAACGAGGTAAGATGCTGAACATCACAAACGGCATCGACTTTCCTCGATTTTTGAAGCAGTGTCTACTACAAACCCGCCAGCGAATTGAACCTCAGTCCTAATGCTCACCAATGGCATACGTTGCCACTGAGCCCCGAGTCGGGCTGAAAAAGTCATGGAATTATATATTTATCTGCATTTTCAAAATGGCCATAAAAGCATCAAAATAGTGGTATTATTTAATATTCATTAACTTCAAACATCAATTAGAAAAAAAAAAAACATATTTTATATATAAAAAGGATAAATTATATTAATTTAAATAAAGTATCTCATTATTAATGGCATCAAAGGAAGGTTACGCCTCCTGGAGATAATTTTATGAATAAACATCGAATAATCATCATCTTATAGGTGACGTGGAACCGAAATCATTCAAACATATTCTACATTTATTCATGTGATACAGAACTGCAATTATTGAATCGAAAATGCTGATTTAAATTAAAATAACTCCATAATGCATTTAGTATATGAATTAAAGAATGCTATATAAATACTAGCAACGCACTTATAAATCTTTGTTTTTAATCTTTTCTTTTGATATACAGCTGCTAATTAAGAATTTTTATTATTTTTATACCGTTGCAAAGCGTTTACAAATTAAAATTCATCGACTTTCTGATGTGTCAGGCACTTTTTTTAAGAGAAAAAAATATTTAAAAACTTTGCAGAATGTGATTTAATAATTCCAAAAATTGGTTGAAATGCATTTTAACTCACTTTGGAGAATTTTTTTTTGAAGAGGGGATAACGCGCCACTTCTAGTAATCTTAAATTATGCATATTCAAAAATCGGATGAAAGTTGGTGGATTACTAAACGCACCATATTTCGTGATTTTTCAAAATTGCTGCCAAGATGTGAGTTAACTGTCGCCAAGCTGTTATTTGTTACCTAAAATTAATTATAATGAATATTTATTTATGATAATTTTATTGATATGATACTTCCATAACTTCCTATTTTTAGTTTAGATATTATACTGTTTAGTAAAATTCATAAACTCAAACTAATTATCCTTGGATCATATTAAAAAAATAAAAAGACATTGAACAGCAGTCCTTTGTTACACAGCATATCCTTAGAATTCACATTTCGCACTTTTTTATTTTAGAAAAAAGTTTTCTCACAAAGAAAGAATAAAAAATCAAAAGGATTGAGAAAAAAATGAAGGGCAGGGAAAAAAAGAATGATGTGGCAAAGACGAACAAAAACTGTAAAGATTGGATTGAACACAACTGAAATGCCGTTAGTGTACTTTAAAAGCAATAACTGACGAAAGTTGACGAAAGATTCTAGCGAAAAAAGAAAAACTTTTAGATTTTTTCCCCCACACAAATATGACTCTTAAGTTCTTTGTTTTTAATAAAAAATATAGGAAATTAATATACGATAAAGGTAATTTTCAACTGGAAATTTATTAATAAAAACTGCATCATTTAGTTTATCGATATCCATACTAAGTCACAAGGTGGATAGTGCGTTGGGGTCCAGCGCTTAAATTTTTAAGTAAAAGTAAGTTTGGTTCGGTGCCAGGCACATGATTTGGTTTGTCGTTCTAAGGCTGTGGTTTGCTCACTAGGCCTAACTATACTGGAATTACAGTTTAAATTGGACTCCAAATCATTAACAAACATCCAAAGGCCAGATTGCTAGCCACTGAGCCATTAGGCTGACAGCGAGACGAAAGCATCCGTGTTTATACTGGCAATAAGTGCGACAATAACAGAATAATATGAACAGAGGCGGGAAAAAATAGTTGTAATGTAGCAATTCTACTACATATCTACATTGTATAAGCAAAATATACACAAAAAATATCTACATTGTATAAGCAAAATATACACAAAAAATATCTACATTGTATAAGCAAATGATGTCAGATTAAAATGTCCGGCATTGGGAAACTGCACTTTGAAAGCTAGATGAGTTGATGCAAGCACAATGAATGCTTGAAAATTTTACTAAAAATGGAAACTAGGTAAAGTAAATTTTGGCTATATTGAGTTTTTTATGTGTCTTGACAAGCCCTAATATTACAAGGAGTTGCTGTAATAAAGCGGCTGTCTGGGATTTTTTTAACACCTAATATTTCGAAAATAGTATTCCAAGTTTTCAATAATTAGTTTTTCCTAAATATTATTTTTAAATTAATACATATAATCAGTCGTTTTCAACTACATCCAAATTATTTCTATAAATATTCTTTAACACTACTGAAAATAATACAAGTTAGGGCCATATGTGGCAGTGGTACTGATTCAGTATTGTTTCATGTTTGAAACGGAATTATTTCCTTAAATGATGATTCAAAACTTTTATCAGTCATATTTATTAAAATTTGCTAGGTTAGTACTACAAAACTGCAGCACATAACACACAAGACACAATTATATATCAGTATTTACAAATTCATCTTAAAAGCCAATTTTTCTTTGTGCCATCCATACTGCCTGGAACTCTTCTCTCGACTGTTGTTTTCTCCTACTGTTTGGAACCTTTCACTCGACACTTTGTACACTCCCTTTTCTCTTTCTACCTTCCCCATTATCGGTTCCAAAACCTAAAAAAAAAAAAAAATAAAAAAATAAATAAAAAATTAAAAAAAAAAAAATTAAAAAAATTAAAAACAAACAAACAAAAAAAAAAAAAAAAAAAAAAGCAACAAAAGAAAAAAAAACACGCTAACAAACCGTCCTTGAAAAGAGTATCTATCAACTTTGAATTCTTCTCCGTTGACTATATTTTGTTTTTAGGAAGACATGCTGAATCCTTACTACATTAATAAATACTAATGTAAATAAATACTATCAAATCATAAAAATATCAAAAGAACATCATTTGTTTAAACGACAAAGTCAATATGCAAATATATTTATCTTAATACTTTGCTTTATTAGTTATATACATATGTAAATAATTTTGATTTAATAATGATGCCATTTAATGATCATGCAGTATTGACTCAAGAACATAATCCATTTAATGTCTCTAAGTTTCTTAAAATTTTTATGGAAGAATGGATCACCCATTGGAGAATAGCAATCAACGCAAATAAATCTAAATAATTTTTACTTCAGAAAAAAATCACATGAAGATCTTTTGATACCATTTTACAATACGTGAACTATTTATTACTTGTTATTTAAATTACATGGAGATTAATCTCCAGAAATCACATTACATACCCAACTAACAAATTTTGGTAAAAAAATATACCGTTGCTAGGAAGATACTCGTTTTTTCTTTGCAGAACAGTGTTTTATTACTTAAACAGGTATTCAAACCTATCTTAACTTATGGTTACTTTATTACAGGTATAGATGCATCTCTTCTTTTCTTTACCCCTTACCCCTGTACCTAGACCTATGTAGCCCCATACAAAAGTTAAAAAGGGGAGAGTGGTGCATCTGTGGACGTCGTATAGACCACGAACAGCTCACTGATGGGAAGCATCTATACACATTAAAAAAAAATTCTCTAAAGCAAAAATTCTTCCATTGCCAAATACCACAGGTCTTTCAAGACAATTTTTCAAGCACTTGTTCCTTACATAAATCCACTTAATACAGAACAAACACAATTTCACTACAATAATGGAGATCATACATTCATGTACAGAACAAGTAATTCTTACTTTTCTCTTGTAGTTAATATTTCACAATTAGTTTCTACTTGATTTGTTGGTTACCAAAGTTTGTTACTTGTTATGGAATATTTCATATGTCAACACCTCTAATTTTTTTTTCATAGTCAACCCTAGCGTCAGTTTGAGATGAAATTCTTAAATGATTACAATAAAAGAAATAATTACAATAGATGATTACAATCCTAAATGACAACAATCTATCACAATGTTTTCAGATTTCTTTTCAATCTATTTTTTACCTTTACAATAATATTACCAATGCTTAACCATCATCATTACAAATATACGTTAATGATGATGATAATAATCATATATCTTTGTTTTCTCTTCCTAGTGAACTTTTTTGTGATAGAAAAATTACTAAAAGGAAAAGATATATTACATCAATTGCTGATTATAATAAAAGATTTCTTAAAAAAAACACCCTTGAAATTATTTTTAATGGTTTATATTTATAAGAAATTGCGATTTATTTAATTTAAATAAAAAATAAATTTTAATTAAAGAATGAAAAAAAAAAAAGAGTTATTTTATAACAGTAAATGATTCAGTGTTTTGTTAATAACAAAAGTAAAACGGGAGCATAAACTGCAAATTTTGTAAATCATAAATACTTTCAATAAAGCTGTGCTATATTAGCATTATAATCCAGTGAAATGATCAAAAGTTTCAAGTAGAAGTAACATAAAATATAGGCCGTCTAATAAAATAATTGCAAAAAATATCCAATACAGAGAAAAGTATTCAATATAAACATAACTTCAAAGAAAGCAACAAAAAGTTATTTCTAGTAGTAAACAGTACATATTGTTACAATGCTGTTTTACAGTAAGAAGCTAAAAGAAGTAAGAATTGAGCGTCTCGAACACCGATAAAAAATCTAAAAAACGGCACTAAAAATAAAAAAATTATCCATTATAGCAATGGTCAAACTTTTTTTTTAAATTATCAAAGAAATATTATCTTCTGCTTCTCGTTCTGTCATTTGTTCTGTCCATTAGCGTTTTGATAATTCATTTGAATTATTTCTAATAGCTATATACGAATAGCTTTTTAAAAATAAAATTACAGCTTTGAAATTATCAATATTGGTTGCAAATATTCGATTGTATCGAAATGAAATGATAAATAACTCTTCAGGGCGCAACAGTCTGGTGATTAAGGTTATCTATTCCGAGACAGCGGATGGTTTGTTTTTTACGGGGTTTCAGCCCTTAAAGCTCTGCAATCATGCTATTTCATATTTATCAAATATATACAAAAACCTAGCAAGAGCCAGGACACTGTCCCTTTTAAATAAAATGTATAGCATTCAAATTATCAATACAGTTTAATGTTGTAAATCCATGTCATTTTTGTACTTGAAACGTAAAATGATAAATATCAGGCTATAAATAAACAAATAATTTTTACTGAAAAGTGACATTAGAAAGATATGATCATCAACATTAAAAAAATAAGATATAAATAAACTAAAACTATTATAAACATGTAGATAAATTTGAACAATAAAATTGTTTAATTAATTAGTTATTTCACTTAGCTCATTATTAAATATTTGGAGCTTCTCAATGTGCAGTTCTGAAGTTGAGTGTAGACATTTTCTGGGTACTAAATATTGAAACCAATTCTTTAAGAACATACAGGCCTTTGGATGAAAATAAAAGAGTGAAGCGGCCGAGTAAGTGATTGTGAGAATTCCAATTATGAGAAGTGAGTGATGAAGTTTTGTTTGAGAGATTTCCTTTGCACTGTCTCTGGAAATGTTACGCTAGGATAAAAAGTATCTTGCTGGAAGTCTTGTTGATAGAATAGAAAGGTTTCTTAACTATACAATTTTGAGTTAGTAAATCTGGGACACATCCTTCAAGAGGTAATGTATCTCAATTCAACAATTGATACATTTAGATTGCCATTTTTTTTTGAGAGCATTCCTTTCAAAAGTGGGTATCATCAACATTTAAGTCAAGTAGCTTTAAGCCATTTTTTCAGATTTTTTTTCATTTAGATTGTTATTAATATTCACCAGTAAACAAATTAATGTAATTTATGTACCACATAATATCTAACTGTACTGTCGTGTACACCTGATCCAGAGTTAGACTCGTCAAGGAATAAGGACTTCCGTTAGATCAATAGGTATGGAGTTGGACCAAATATTTATTAATAATATGCCACTATAGTATATTAAAAATTCCTCCAAGAGCAGCACTTTGGGTTTACACATCTTCCCAACAACAAAGAAGACGATTTTCCGGACTTATCTTAAAAACTCCGACATAGACACTGATATCTATATATGTAATATATGCAGTAGTTATTTTAAAAGTGGCATGATGCCGAGTGACTAGCGGCATGGATGTTTGTAGTGCTTTGAAATCCTCTTTAAACCATAGGTTCCGGTTTAATATAGCACTGGGCCTATAACTGAGAACCCTACACCATAAGAAGTATACATCTACAGTCTAGAAATCTGTTAGTAGACAGACGGCCTTGGCCACCATTGAGCTGTCGCGCAAATGAAGAAGAAGGATATATTTAAAAAGTACTTTATATACACCTATATATGTGAATATATAATTTGGACTCAATTAGTAATTTATGGTACTTTATTTTTTACTTGTAATATTTATCTAGAAGGAAAGGATATTTTAACCCTAAGTAGTTTTGTAGTCTTATGAACAAAAATGCTATCCTGCATTCTGTGTCAATGTCCTGGATTTTAAGGATAGATTTCCAATACTCTCCTAATTTCTTCTATTTTGTTTACACACACACACACACACACACACACACACACACACACACACACACACACACACACACACACACACACACACACACACACACACACACACACACACACACATTTATATATAATACAACTTAACAATTAATTCAATAACTCCTTCTATGATACCTGTACTATTTATATGTGAACTTAAAACCAGTGAATTTATGAAACAAAATAGAGACAGTAATCTTCTTAACTCCAATACCCCAAATTTTCTTTTCCATTATTTATTTACAAAAACTAAAAAATAATCTTAATAAAAACAAAAATACAAAATTCTAATCTCATATTTAGAATGAAGATTATCCCCATAGTTATGGAGGTAATTTATAAAACAAGCACTAAGAACCTCCAAAAAAAATTTATCAAAATAATACATGGAAAGATTTTACTATTTTATGGTTACAATGCTTGTAAGTTAAAACTTTTCTTTTTTCTTTCTAGATATTGAGATTCCTTGACGCGACTATTATTTATTTTGTACAAGAAACAAAAGATTTTGAACGAAACATATTAAGAAAGTTATGCAGGATTTTTAGTTACATCGCTACTTTACTGTTTTTTATTGCAGTCCCATGATCATTAGACGCAATTACAGACTCTTCCCGGATTTCCCGGGAGAGCTATTACCATTCTCCGGTTCCTTTTTCTGCCTCTCCCTAAAGTGACACGAGAAACATTCCATAATGGTATATGATGCAGCACAGCAGTTGTTCTCCAGTTTTTATTTTATGGTTATTTGAATGAAAACTTACTTTTTATGCATAGACGCAGTGCTATGAATGCAATGAATTTCATCATCATTTCTTCCAAATCTTCTTTCTTCAAAATTATTTTTTTTTTCTTATTGTAAAAAGAAGCAATATAATCTTTACGATTAAGTTTGTGTTTTTGAATTTGTGATGTTGTTATAATAGTTATATTAGATTACAGATTTTTTTTTTTTATTAGTTAGTTATTACGGTTCTACGTTCATATTAAGTTTTTGTCAGTGATACTAAAGGGAATTTAAGATAAGATTGGATTACGTTCGACTTTTTGTTTTAAAAAAGAAATATTAATTTATTCATACCTCTTTAGAACTTTTTTTCAAATAATTTTTGTTACAAGTAAATGCACTTCATTATGCATGTTATATTGCAATGTTATGCGTAAACTTTCTCTCACATCAAATAAATAAAAGTTCTTTTTATTTAATTCAGGTATAAATAAGCATAATTAAGAACAAATAAGTATGCAGAATAAAAATATATTGACTACAAATTTTCGGTTATTGTAAAAGTTTTTCTTATCTGTATCGAGTACAATTCTTGAAAATATTATGTGCCACGTAATACAAGAAAGCATTGATATGATACTTTTTACGTATAACCTTAACTTAAAACTTTTTCAATTTCTTGTTTTTCCTATATGTGAAAATCCTTTACTGTCATTTGGAATAAAATTATTATTGAAATTTGTCATATTTCAATTGCATGTCAATAATAATTGCATAATGTAAAACGACTGAAATTTGTAATACATACCATTTGTAAAAGAATGTACCGAACACGTAACAAAACGAACATAACGAAAAGTTTGTAATTTGTTAATGAAAATTGTTAATTTTTATTTAAACATGATTTTTAAAGAACTTCTAAAGGTAAAAAATCTTAATAGACCAAACATGGAATAAAAGTCTCCAAACTTTCAAGATTCTATCTTTGCACATATAACGTTTAAACATGCTACATAATCAAAAATTTATTTTAATGTAATCTTTGTTGTTTTTTCAGAAGGTTTTTTTAATGCCCTGTTTTTATCTGCTTAAAAATAATTGAAAAGTGTATTTCTAACTATTATTATTTTATCTAATTTATACAAATAAAAAATAACAAAGTGGTGTTTTGTAGTCTCTAAACTTTTACGATTGTATATTTGCACGTATGTCAAACGCTTTAATAAGCTACACAGTCGAAAAATTTATTTTAATATAATATTTGGGTGAGATTTAGGACATTGTTCGTAATATTGATGTATGTTATATATGTGCATATGCATGTCAATGCCACAGATGGGCATGATAAATACATAATACTGGAAGTCGTTCTATTGGGCTTGAGGTGAATAAACACCTATATGTGGAGTATTGTAAATTGTATTGGGGAAATACATATTGTGGAAATTGTAGCTGCAAAATGTGTATTCAGTGCAGCAATTCCTCCTTCTAAAGGTGCACCATGAGTAACTCTGAATCTGATGCAGGTCTAATATATAGAATATTTAATATAAACTAATTATATATAATATACTACATATCTGTTCTAGTGGTAAAAAGTCATAAATGTCAGACATTAAAAATAACAATGTCATTAAAAATAGTGACATTCTTCTGCAGTACAACAATTTATGTACTGAATAAAAGTGGTCTGATGAAATATGATGCAATCTACCTCAGCATAAATTCAGAATAACAATCTACCTAAATATAAAGTTTGTATTACAATCTACCTCAGCATAAATTCAGAATAACAATCTACCTAAATATAAAGTTTGTATTAAAATCTACCTCAGCATGACATTTTACCTCACTTTTATAACGTAAGATTTTTAAGGTTTCCGTCAAAAGAATGGAAAATCTTTGTTAAAACTTTCTCTCGTCAAGTGTCATGTTTAAATTCTTAAATCTCTTACAAAGAAACTTAAATCTCTTAAACTTAAACTTAAAATTCTTAAATCTCTTACAAAATTTTTTCCTATCGCTTTTAGTAGAAGAAAAATCCCATTCTTTTGTTATATTATTTTCGGCTTTCGTTCCAAATGGTTCTTATATGATTTGATGGAAGTTATGATGACGAAATTAAAATTACATCAAAAGGGAAACTTGTCTTGGTACTAAGCATTCTTGGAAGGTTTCACAAAATATCTTAAGACACTAAACATTTTCAGAACAACAGAAACATTTTCAAGAGGCAGTAAGACTTTTAAAGACATTTAAATCCTTAAATATGCGACAAAGCAATTTTTTATAACCGATTTTTAAAAATATTATTGTGTAGAAAATATTTTATTAATAACCTTTTTTTACAATTTAGTTCACATAAATTTAACAATTATTCTGAGACAAATAGTTTGTTTTTATATCAAAAAAAAAAAAAAAAAAAAAAAAAAAAAAACCTATTTACAGAGGATGCTAAAATTTTTAGAACAATTTAGGCCTTTTAAGTAATTTTTAAAACTATATGTAGCACTATATCATGAAACGCATCAAGGTTTAAATCAGAAAGTAATTTGTATTATACAAATAGCACAATAGACTGATTTTCAAAAATAAGGAAAAAATTCGAAAAATTGTGATTGTAAAATTTCTATTTATTTTAACTTAATGGAATTTCAAACATTGATTCACAAATCAAGAACTAAAGAAAAACAATAATCGTATTTTCTGTCTTGAAAATTAATGAAATGAAAACACTCCCCGCACACTCAGATAAAAAAAAAAAAACATTGTTTCTGAGTTTTATGTGTAATTCACATTCACTATGAAACGTGATCACTTGCAGGAACAACAGAAGCATTGCTGCAATGTTCAATGATCAAAATTATTATATTTATGGTGATAAATCCTATTGTAGTGTCAAAGTAATTCGAAGAACCTGAAGGGTTGCAAGACAATAATATTTCTCTACAGAGCATCCTAAACAAGTTCAATCGGGTTAAAATTCAGAAAAAGTGCTGCCCAAATTAGGTACTTATAGTTATGCACAATAGCCAGTAAGAAGACGGTCTTCCTCATGGGTGCTTTTCTCCAATGAAGAAGAAGGAACCACACGCACAATAATTATCATGAATGTAATCTGAACTAATATTCTAGTAATTGTCTTTTAATGAATATAAATTTGCACCAACCGAGCTTCTGCCTGTCGCCATCTGTATCTGAGTAAAGCCGAAGAATTGGATCGAGAATTATAACTGATTATAACTGAGTAGTGATACCTCTTGGAAAGATATACAGATCAGTGCTACCCTCCAGAGGTAATTGTGAACATACACTCATGCATACACTGGATCCACCACATCTGTCTCTTTTCATGGATATGACTGAAATAACAAAGGATTCCCGGCTGCCTCCTTTTTCAACATTATTTTCCATTCACATAGCAAATAAAACCTGGACTCATCAGTAAAGATTTCCATTGACTTGTATTGCATTTAATGGGTGTACATTCTGAATTAAAACTTTCATTTCGTTGATGTCTTGTGAATGAACTTTGACATTCAGAAATGAACTTTATTACCCATTTGAACATTTGAACCACTTGAAAACTTTTACAATGAAAATTGTAAATTCCTCACAAGATTACCTCACTCATGTTAACCCAGATTTTTACTTTTACTTTTCTTCTTGTGTGTTTGCATTGTTTACTTATGTATAACCATCGTACTGTGAAGCTTGTAATTTTTTTTTTTTATGTTTCTCTCAATAAAAAGAGTTCTTGTTCCTGGTCCCATGAAGGGGATTTCTTGCTTCGTTAAAGCCGACCAATTCAGGTATATGGTGTACTTACTGGGTCACACTGGTACCTGGGTGGGATTATTGTTGCGACATGGCCCATCTGGTTCGGACGCTCTCGGCAGGACGTAATCCATATTCGTATAACATTCATTCGTGAATAATTCCTGAAGCAGTTAATCTGTATACTAACCTTCTAGTAGCTGCTACAAGAGAAGACCTAAGGTAGGTGGGAGAGTAGCTATTCTATTTTCCTTGTAGTTGCCGTTAACAGTGGTCATCTACAGCACTTGTAAATATAAGTCTTTCTCTGCTATACCTTCTAGATGCTGATTCGACCTTTATAAATGTATACCACATTTTATGCATTACGGAAGGTCTCATATTTAATAATAAAGAATCAATCTTGCTGCGCAGGATTGACTCTGGTCTATTTCTATTCATCCACTGGTTTGTCGTTGTAATTCTTCAGGTAACTGATGGCGATTATTTATATCTAATAATGGTTATCGCGCAATTATTTGCAGGAATTGCAGAAGCCTTTAAAATCTGCTTTTGGCCATGTGTCTAATGACGCTAAGCGATAGCAAGCCCACTAACTTGAATATCTATATATTTTAAAAATTATTTGAATGTTTATACATTTTTGTAGCATTACTTTTTATTTTAAAAACGTACGATTTTAAAATAAATTTTAAGCACGCTTTTACCTTTTTGTTTGCTAAAAACGCTTTTTTAAAAATTTTTACATGGAAGTTTATTTAGTTTCATCCGTATAATGGCAAAAATTTCTGAATTGTCTTTAAATTTTTGAAGCCAGTATGTAGTATGAATAAAATATGTTTTTACCGTTATGTCTGAAAGCTTATATTGATATATATTGATAATTCCAAAAGAATTTATGGTATAGTATGCGTGTTTATTTAAGGTAATGTATTGCTAACATTATGCACTACGCATCGAGCAGTTTATCTAAATTTAAAATTAAAAAGTAGTGATGCTTCCATAACAAGCACAAAAACATATAACTTTTTTTTTTTGTTTTGTGAATATTTCCCTTTCAAATCTTTCTTTTACGTTACATTTTGCAGACTGCAGTTCCATTAGGACTTTAGTATGAAAAATACGTATCAATATTCGTGTTATATTTCGTTAAAAACCTTTTAAATTCCGAATTCTTGTTCCGCTTTTTTTTTTACAGATTCACCCATTAAACATGACACAAATCGTGATTGTGTCATTACAAGTAGTGTGTTTACATTAGAAAAGCGTTTTAAAATCCATGGCAAAAAATGAATCCTTAAAATGGGTGATGGTTGAGATTGTTGAAAGATTTATTTTCACCCATTAACCAGAAATTTTTAAGGCTAACTTTCGGGATTCTTTTTGCGTTTCCTGTACATTATGTTTATTGACTAGAAATTCAAAGAAGTCTCCATAAAGGCAGAGAATATTGGAAATATTTCACGTTTCATTTCATGCTGAAAGATGTATGCGGTGAGGAAGCAATTGCAACGATTAGAACCGCTTCCCGCGCAAAACATTAAATTGGTGAAACTGCAATGCATTAAAAATTTATGAGACTCTTATTTCTTGTTTCAGGAACACTAAAATGTAATTCAATCGGAAATTCCAAGTCTTTTTTTCGTATTTGCCGGAATGAGATGCATTTCCGGTTACTTTTTAGTTGGGGGCTTGAATTGATTTAATGGGACCATTATTGGAGCCATCTGTGGGGTGATGAATTACCCAGAGAGGAAGGGGGCTGCAATTTCTACTCAATCTTCTTTTATGGAGGCGAATGCTTTTACCATCTGTTACGAGGAGATAACTATCCTTGAAACCCATTGAACAAATATCATTGGGTGGAGTCGTGATTGTGATTAGAAGTTACAATTTGCCGAGAGAAAGTGCCACGGCGGAGGAAATCTTTCTTTGGCTTTCTTAGTTGGGTTTTATGTAGACTCATGCAGATTTTGGTTTGAGTTTCACTTAATTAAAGCATTTAAGGAGAAATACATGTAATTTAGATTGATTATATAATTCTAAAAAATTACCGTTGTAGAACCTGTAAAAGTTTCTGAATAAAAAAAACATTACACTATTTTGGAATTTGTTCACTATAAGTGAACCCAAAGCTGGGCGATTTACTTTAGAAATTTAGTTCGGTTTTGTTTGTCTCTGTCTACTGTCATTTTTTAGCACATTTTAAGGAAATTAGACAAGGTCTTACAGTTTAACGTGGATTCCAAACCGCTAACAAACATCCATGTTTTTATCGTTATATCTAAAAGCTTGTATTTATAATTCCAAAAAATTTATGCGATAGTAGTTTGTGTTTATTTACGATAATATATTGCTAACATTATGCAGTGTGCATCCGAGAAGTTTATCTAAATTTAAAATCAAACTGTAGTGATTTTTACATAAAATGCAAAAAACATTTAACTTTTTTTCGTTTTGTGAATGTTTCCCGTTTAAATCTTTCTTTGCCGTTACATGTTGTTAGCCGATTCACTGCAGTTGCATTAGTACTTTAGTATGAAAATACGTATTACTATTCGTGTTATATTTCGCTTAAAATCTTTTAAATTCGAATTCTAACTCCACTTTTTACTGGTCCACCCATTAAAAACTTGACACAAATCGTGATTGTGTCATTACAAGTAGTGTGTTTACATTAGAAAAGCGTTTTAAAATCCATGGGAAAAAATGAATCCGGAAAATAGGTGATGGTTGAGATTGTTGAAAGATTTATTTGCACCCATCAACCAGAAATTTTTAAGGCTAACTTTCGGGATTCTTTTTGCGTTTCCTGTTCATTATGTTTATTGACTAGAAATTTAAAGAAGTCTCCATAAAAAACGAACATTGAAATATTTCCCGTTTGATTTCATGCTGAAAGATGTATGCGGTGAGGAAGCAATTACAAATTAGAATCGCTTCCCGCGCAAAACATTAAATTGGTGAAACTGCAGTGCATTAAAAATTTATGAGACTCTTATTTCTTGTTTCAGGAACACTAAAATGCAATTCAATCAGAAATTCAAGTCTTTTTTTTTCGTATTTGCCGGAATGAGATGCATTTCCGGTTACTTTTTTTAGCTGGGGGCTTGAATTGATCTAATGGGACCATTACTGGAGCAATCTGTGGGGTGATGAATTACCCGGAGAGGAGGGGGGGGTTCAATTTTAACTCAATCTTCTTTCTATGGAGGCGAATGCTTTTACCATCTGTTACGAGGAGATAACTATCCTTGAAACCCATCGAACAGAAATCATTGGGTGGAGTCGTGATTGTGATTAGAAGTTACAATTTGCCGAGAGAAAGTGCCACGGCGGAGGAAATCTTTCTTTGGCCTTTCTTAGTTGGGTTTTTATGTAGACTCGTGCAGGGTTTGGTTGAGTTTCACTTAATTAAAGCATTTAAAGAAAAATAAATGTAATTTAGATTGATTATATAATTATAAAAAAAATTAAAATTGTAGAACAGATAAAAGTTGTAATTTCTGAATAAAAAAATCATTAAACTATTTTAGAAATTGTTCATTGTCAATTAACCCAAAGCTGGGCGGTTTACTTTAGAAATTTACTTTTGTTTGTCTTTCTCTACTGTCATTTTTAGCACATTTTAGGTAAATTACACAGGGTCTTACAGTTTAACGTGGATTTCAAACCGCTAACAAACGTCCATGTTTTTACCGTTATATCTAAAAGCTTATATTGATATATATTGATAATTCCAAAAGGATTTATGCGATAGTAGTTTGTGTTTATTTAAGGATAACATATTGCTAACATTATGCAGTATGCATCAAGTGGTTTATCTAAATTTAAAATCGGAAGAGTAGTGATTTTCCATAAAATGCTCAAAAAACATTTAACTTATTTTCGTCTCTTTAATATTTCCCATTTAAATCTTTCTTTTTACGTTACATTCTGTTAGCCGATTCACTGCAGTTGCATTAGTGCTTTAGTAAAAAAAATGCGTATCACTATTCATGTTATATTCTGCTAAAAACATTTTAAATACCGAATTCTAGCTCCACTTTTTACCGGTCCACCCATTAAACATGACACAAATCGTGATTGTGCCGTTACAAGTAGTGTGTTTACATTAGAAAAGCTTTTTAAAATCCATGGCAAAAAATGAATCCGGAAAATGGGTGATGGTTGTGATTGTTGAGCGTTTTTAAAAGATTTATTTGCACCATCAACCCAGCAATTTTTAAGGCTAACTTTATTTTTCAAGGATTCTTTTTCATTTCCGTTCATTATGTTTATTGACTGGAAATTCAAAGAAGTCTCCATAAAAGCAGTGAACATTGGAAATATTTCACGTTTCATTTCATGCTGAAAGATGTATGCGGTGAGGAAGCAATTACAACGATTAGAACCGCTTCCCGCTCAAACATTAAATTGGTGAAACTGCCAGTGCATTAAAAATTTATGAGACTCTTATTTCTTGTTTCAGGAACACTAAAATGCAATTCTATCGGAAATTCAAGTCTTTTTTTTTGTATTTGCCGAAATGAGATGCATTTCCGATTACTTTTTTCTGTTGGGGGGAGGGGGGGGCTTGAATTGATATAATAGGACCATTACCGGTACCATCTGTGGGGTAATGAATTACCCAGAGAGGGGGGGGGATTGCAATTTCTACTCAATCTTCTTTCTATGGAGGCGAATGCTATTACCATCTGTTACGAGGAGATAACTATCCTTGAAAACCCATCGAACAGAAATCATTGGGTGGAGTCGTGATTGTGATTAGAAGTTACAATTTGCCGAGAGAAAGTGCCACTGCGGATGAAATCTTTCTTTGTCCTTTCTTAGTTGGGTTTCATGTAGATTCATGCAGGGTTTGGTTGAGTTTCATTCAATTAAAGCATTTAAAGGAATGTCATCAATTATCTTGTTTCAATTATCAATTTCTTGTCATCAATTATCAATTGTCATTTCAATGTCATTAAATTATATAATTATAAAAATATACAATTGAAGAACATATAAATGTTGTATTTTCTGAATAAAAAAACATTACACAATTTTGGAATTTGTTTACTTTCAATGAACTCAAAGTTGAGCGGTTACTTTAGAAATTTAGTTTGGTTTTGTCTGTCTCTCTCTACTGTCATTTTCTAGCTCTCTCTAGCATCTCTGTCATTTTTTATTTTTTTTTTTAGTGTAATTAGACTGGGATCTACAGTTTAATTTGGATTACAAGCCGCTAACGTTATATCTAAAGTTTTGAACGTTATATCTAAAAGCTCACATTGATATATATTGATAATTTCAAAAAGGTTTATGCGACGGTAGTTTCTATTTATTTAAGATAATATATTGCTAACATTATGCAGTATGCATCGAGCAGTTTATCTAAGTTAAAATCAAAACAGTAGTGAATTTTTCCATGACAAGCACAAAAACATATAACTTTTTTTGTTTAGTGAATATTTCCCGTTTAAATCTTTCTTTTACGTTACATTTTGTTAACAGATTCCCTGTCGTTGCATTAGTGCTTTAGTATGAAAATACGTATCAGTATAAGCGTTATATTTCGCTAGAAACCTTGTAAATTCCGAATTCTAAATCCTCTTTTTACTGGTCCACCCATTAAACATGACACAAATCGTGATTGTGTCATTACAAGTAGTGTGTTTGCATTAGAAAAGCGTTTTAAAATCCATGGCAAAAAATGAATCCAGAAAATGGGTGATGGTTGAGATTGTTGAAAGTTTTTAAAAGATTTATTTGCCAACCATCAACCCAGAAAATTTTAAGGCTAACTTTCAGGGATTCTTTTTGCGTTTCCTGTTCATTATATTTATTGACTAGAAATTCAAATAAGTCTCCATAAAAACAGTGAACATTGGAAATATTTCACGTTTCATTTCATGCTGAAAGATGTATGCGGTGAGGAAGCAATTACAACGATTAGAATCGCTTCCGCGCAAAACATTAAATTGCTGAAACTGCAGTGTAATAAAAATTTATGAGACTCTTATTTCTTGTTTCAGAAACACTAAAATGCAATTCAATCGGAAATTCCAAGTCTTTTTTTCGTATTTGCCGGAATGAGATGCATTTCCGGTTACTTTTTTAGTTGGGGGGCTTGAATTGATCTAATGGGACCATTACTGGAGCCATCTGTGGGGTGATGAATTACCCGGAGGGGGAGGAGGAACTGCAATTTCTACTCAATCTTCTTTCTATGGAGGCGAATGCTTTTACCATCTGTTACGAGGAGATAACTATCCTTGAAACCCATCGAACAGAAATCATTGGGTGGAGTCGTGATTGTGATTAGAAGTTACAATTTGCAGAGAGAAAGTGGCCACGGCGGAGGAAATCTTTCTTTGGCCTTTCTTAGTTGGGTTTTATGTAGACTTATGCAGGTTTTGGTTGAGTTTCACTTAATTGAAACATTTAAAGAAATGTCATCAGTTATTCATTGTCGTCAATTATCTTGTTTCAATTATCAATCTATTTTCTTGTTTCAATTATCAATCAATTATCGTGTTTCAATTATCAATCAATTATCAATTTCCTATCATAATTATCAATTGTCAGTTCAATGTCATTTAGATTATATAATTATAAAAATATATCATTGAAGAGCATATAAATGTTGTATTTTCTGAATAAAAAAAAAAAAAACATTACATAATTTTGGAATTTGTTTACTATCAGTGAACTCAAAGCTGGGGGGCTTGCTTTAGAAATTTAGTTTGGTTTTGTTTGTTTCTCTCTACTGTCATTTTCTAGCTCTCTCTAGCATCTCTGTCATTTTTTAGCTCTATCTATCTCTTTTCAGCATCTTTATACTGTCATTGTTTTTTTTTTTTAGGGTAATTAGACTGGGATCTGCAGTTTAATGTGGATTCCAAGCCGCTAACAAACGTCCATATACTCGCATAACATATAAACATTTTGGTTGTCCATACCCTCGCCCGTATACTTGCAACGCTTGCCGAAAATTCAGCCCTGTTGATTCAGTGTAGTTGTTTTTAATTCCTTCTATTAGCTCCCCCTCTCCCTATATATATCTTGTCCAAATTTCAATCGTTAATAAAATACTTTTTTATTCCTCCACTCAAGTTCAAATACATTTTTTTGAACTTGTAGTGGATGACACTTGATGTTAATACAGTTTTTCAAATATTAATTCATTCATTAAATTTGATTAATTAATTTTAGTTTTTTTTACATTTAAGTAAGTTGCATGCATCTAATAATAGATGGCGCCAGATAAACTTAAAAAATAAATGAAAATTATTTATAAAGGATTTCCTGTATATAATAGTAAAAAAATATAGTATATAGTAAAAAAAAAAAAAGTAGGAATTGACTTAAATATTTTTTTTTTTTATTTTACTTGTTTCAGATATTTTTATGCGAAACAAAAGGAAAAATATAGTCATAAATATTTAGAAACTGGGTGAGCAGAAGATCTACCTCCCCGTGGTGCACCTGGTAACACTTTTCAGTGGCTAAAAGATCTCCAACTTGGCATTATAGTTAGATTAATGAACTCTGTTTCAGCTTGTTTTGTTGTATTATCTGTTTTTTTCGTTGTTCTTTTTATTGCTGTAACTGCTCATAATCTGCTATTGGAAATAAAAAAAAATATTCAGAAATTTAGTACAAATGCATGAGATGTGCTCGCTGAGCAGAAAACGTTGAAACAATGTTACATTATCGATCACACAATTCAGAGCTGAAAGTTGAGTATAAAGAGCGTGACTGTAAGTAGATTTTGTGGAGAGTTTGAAAGAATGTTTAGATTCGGTAATTACATTATATGGTTGGAGTTTCCTTAGAAAAAGGTTTTTTTTTAATATGCCGCACGAATGTGGGCGTGAAAGTTTTACTAGAATGTTTTACATCCCCTTTGTCTTTAGTGCTTGTAATGCAACTGGTCACTTGTGGTGTATAGTCACAATGAATTGCATTAAAGAATTTTAATTTTTAGTTAAAAATATCGAATAATCGAAGTATTTATTATCAATCACTCAAATTTTTTTTTCTAATGCAGCTGGCAAATAGACTGAGATCTTTTATGCCATAAGGGTTGCGCAGACGTTACTCATTTTGCATTATCCAGGGCGCGTGTAACTTGATGGTAAGCCGCGGACGCGGAGTAACAATGCTCCTGCAATGCTCTGCGATACTATTAGGACCGGGACCTACGGTTTAAAGTGGATTCGAACCATTACAAATACCCATGGTAAAGCCGGGATTTGAACTCGATACCTATGGCACAGAGCACCAGAGCGCTAGCCACTCGGCCATCAGGTCTCCTTCAATCACTCAAATCAAATGAATAATTTGCCCATGGGTGTTGTAGTGGTTCGAATCCACTTTAAGCCGTAGGTCCCAGTCCTAATAGGATCGTAGAGAGCTGCGGAGGAATTGTTACTCCGCGTCCGTGGCTTACCATCAAGTTACACGCGCCTCCTGGGCAGTGCAAAGTGAGTAACATCGGTGCAGCCCTTATGGCGAAATCACGGTCTATTTGCCAGCTGCATTAGAAAAAAATATATATATTTGACAAGGGGAACAAAGAAACAAAAATTCTTTTTATATTTCAGATTCATAAATAATATAATACTTTATATTATAGTTAGTTTTCGAATGATGGGTAGTTTCATCTAAGTCAAACGCACTTAGAAAGGCAAAGTTTTGGTATATTCAATGTTATCCAGGGTGTACAAGAAGGATCTGCTACATTACTCCGAAATTTCGAGCTTAATGATTTTCAACATCTGAAGATTCTTATCTTCTTTCCCTTATCGTCGAGTCCAGTAGAAAGACATTGCGGCCTACACATTTATTGTGGTCATTCCAGGCATAGGCAAAAAAGAGCTGTCCTTTAGGTCTGGATTTATAAGATACCAAACGCAGTTTTATTTAGAAACAATGAATAGTCAACTAGGTAATTCTTATCCGTTGCATTTTATATTTATTCAAACAAAATTGTACTTAAAAATTATTCCTGCGTATATGTTAATAAAAATAAAAAAGTTAAATGAAGGAAGTGCATAACTAAGTTCATAAAAATAGACATAAAAATACCAATTTAGTAGTACCATAAAAATACCAACTACTTCTTTACTTTTTGTAATTAAAAATTTTCTTTCGATAGATGTAGAATAGAATTAATTTTACTTTGATATATATTCGACCTCGTTTCATGCATATATTATTAGTACTCCCTATCAAATCTTAATATATTAATGTTAGAAGCTTGAAGAATGTAATGAAATGGGTTTCATGTTAGATACGTAAGTAAAATACTTTTCCTACTTATCAGTCAATTTATCACAGTCAAAGTTAACTGAATAGACTGGAGCACAAGATACCGAGAAGTTATTTGGTAGGTCAAATGATAGAGACCTAATATAATCTGCTATGACATTGTGATTGAAGATCCTAATATTGCTTGATATAATGTAGTAGTATAAGATTGATATTAGATCGTCAGGTAATATTGTATTAGGATTAAGGTGCACTCTGTTTTCGATGTATTGAAATACATTGTGGAAATCGAATTACATTCTGCTACTACATGCACAGTACTACTGAGATTAAATAAGTAAATAATCTATAAGCCATAAACATATATTTTTTTTTTTTTACTTGAAGGAAAAATAATAACAGAAGGAATTTACGTGAACTACAAATTAGAGAACTAATACAAGATGAACCTTTTGGAATAAGCTTCTTGAATGACAAAAAGTTGTTGTAGTTGTTTTTTTAAAATATAGTGAAAAATCACAAATCATGAAAACACATTACACACTTGAAAAAATGTTTTTTTATTCACTTTCAAGTTTTCACTTGAGAATGAAAAATACTTTATAAATATTTATCATAAAAATTATTGCAATAGAAAATAGAGGTTAAATAGACAGATGTTCTTGGTATAAATATTAATAATGTAAAACATGTATGTGACTTAAAAAATAAATTCCTACATAGTAAAAAAAAAATGATTTTCAAAATTAGCATGAAAAATATCACTGCCAAAAACGTCCTGGTATAAATTTTTTCAGGCAATGTTTCTGTAGTGAAAATTACAATAATGTTATATATATATATATATATATACTACAGTCACAAAAAAAAAACCTTACACTATAGAAAAGAAAAAAATGTTTTACGTTGTCATATCCAACATGGATATTCTATCAAAATAATAAAAAACCCCTTAAGTATAATTTTTTTATAACTTCATAACTAAAATCGCGTTACAAAAATAGATCAACAAGAAAATATCTGTATTAATTATGGTAAAACATTTTAAATTATTAGTATTTTTTTAAATTTTATAACTAAAAAATTTATAGATTGTCAAACAATTTTTTTTTAGAGGTCTTTAAACTTTATCCCGAATAATTGATTAATTCTAATGTTACATGTTTTCCTTTTTAAATAAATTTATTTTTGCTATATATCATCTACGCTTGTTTTCGAAAGATGTTTCTATATTGGACTTGACGTTATACACTACTTGTATGCCAGAACTTAAGCGGATTCAGAAGAACTATAGGTATTCTCTAAAGAGGAAAGACGTCAGATTTTTCCAATGAAACTCTTCAACAATTTATTAATACAAGAAGAAAACAATGAAACCAACTTTTACAATACGAAGGTTTACACTAGTTCATTGTTTTTTCCGTGTTGTGAGCAGAGGAATGAGTAACGTCTCGGCCTATATTAGACCTATAACGGCTTAAAAAAGAGGGGCACTTTCAAGTTAATGGGACACATTAATTTTTATTTACAAGTAGTATTATGTATATATATTATTATATATATATATATATTATTATGTATATACATATATATATATATATATATATATGTATATATACACAGTCCAGTCACATTAATGTGACCATGTATATATAAAATATATATAGATATATACACATATCTTTATATATCTGTATATATATATATTACTTAATGTGAGTGTCAAAAGCCAGAATACACTCTTGTATATTCTTGTATCTTGTATCTTGTATATTCTTTAAGTGGTATTTAATGGGGTATTAAGTGGAATTCTTTACATACACTCCACTGCAATGTGCTTCCACCTGCCTTTTGTGATTGGTTATTTCACGTTGACTTCGAAAGTAGGTGGTGGTCACATTAATGTGACTGGACTGTGTATATCTCCCAAAACCTCCCTTTAAGAAAACCCATCAAGAGCGGGGAAGGGATCAGCTTTCCTCACTTCTCATTGTAGTGGACGTAGTCCACATCGGTCCAATGAAGGTCGAGTAGACATTCGCAATTTCATGATATCTCATTATCCATGACACATTTTCGGTGATCTGACAGGTTGTTCTTATTAGCATAAAGCACTAATTGCATGCAATATAAATATATCTGTTGTCAGATTTGAGTGACTGGTTCTTACTATGCATTTGTTAAAGAATATCCATTCCTTTCTCCTGGGAACAGACATACTATGTCTCTTCCGTGGGCAAAATTCTACAAATGGCTGTCATTTGGTATCTTGAAAATCCTTTTGAAGCGGAAATAAAAAATCCCCAACTTTCGGACGAAAGTTGGGTTCCAACTTTTAACCTACCTCATTAATCACATCTAGATTTGAAACATTTTGCCGAACTTTTGTCTGTTCCTGTCCGATGCAGTTTGAACTCGAAAACAAGTCATCTCTCCTTATCTCCTTATAAGCAAGCTTCTTTGATGCTAGAACAAAAATGTATACCTTGCCGAGAAGTAATTCTGTTCACTCAAAAGCTGGCAAACGAAATAGTATGAGTTTCGATTTATATCCAAACAGTAGCAAACAGATTAGGTATGCGGAGCATAAAATGTTCACACACCAAAGTTATATTTCCACGCGATACAAAGATAGCAATTCTCAGAACGTGAGCCAATCAGAATCTGATCTTCTTCTTACTCAGGTTTCTGATTGGATGACGTTTGACCTTAATATCTGATTTGAATCCAGTTTAAAGTGCATGCCGCTGTTACGAAAAATGACGGAATATGCGTTGAGAATAGTTTCAAGAAGACACTAGCGAATTTTTTTTTTTGTTAATCGCGCAGTTTCATTCTCTCTTAATCCCAGGAATAATTCTCGATTTTGTTCTTTTCGACTCTCTAAACATCAATAAAAGGCTCTGAAAAAGTATTAATTTTGTTTTAACACATTATTACTTATTACTCATGAAAATTATAAAAATATTTCTTTATAAGATCATTTATAATTACTGTAGGCTTACCGCGCTGTACCACTCTATGCTTAGGTAAGTAAACTGAACCTGAAATTACTTTTGCATACGTTGAATTTTATAAATTTGAAGTTTTGACACTAAAGGCCCTGCCACTGAGCCACGACTGGCTCAGTGGCAACGTACGCCGCTGGTGAGCATTAGGACGGAGGTTCAATTCGCTGGCGCCATTGTTGTAGACACTGTTTCAAACACAAGAAAACCTCGATGGCGTTTGTAATGTTCAGCATCTTGCTTCGTTAGTGTGTCTACCTGGTGGGTTTTCCGGGTTTTCACCTTACAATATAAAAATGTGGGGTAATTCCACCTAAACGTTCTCTCAGAAAGCGCTGCCCTCCTTCTTAAGAGAGTCGGAGCCAAGTCAGACTTTCTACCTACAAGTGCTCTAAACAACAGAAACTGCTTCCTTCCATCCTTCCATGAGAACACACGAATTCTGGACTTGGTTTAGATGTTGCTATTTATCAAGTGGGGTAAAACAGGATTTTAAAGCTATTTCAGGTTGTAGGGGAAGATAAAGAACTCAACAAATTCAATCCTTTGGGGTGTTCACTCCAAACTGTTTTAGAATCAAAATATTTGCGATCAGAAATAATTATTTCTACAATTAGTATAGGGAATGAGTAACTAACTTTTCAGTTATAAAAATTTACGGATTACTAATTCGTGGATTGATACACAGAAATTAAACTTATTTGAAAAAATACTTGCGATCGACAAAAATAAATTACCAAAAATAATTAAAATCCTACAATTATGATGAAACTGAAAATACATATTTCGGCAAGGAGATTTAATAGTTAAGGATTGTTTATTTCTGTTATGTATTTTTTTTGCTGAATATTTCTTTCAACTGAAACGCTTGAACTTTTGTTTTCGAATAAATAAATAAATAAATAAATATTTAAGCGTATTTTTACAGTAATGAGAATTGAAACAAAATAGCATTTATTGTTTAAAGAAAAAAAAACAATGAAAAACTAAGAAAATATTTGGCAACTTGACGTTGAGGAATAGTGCAATTTAGAATTAAGTGTTTGCATTCTCAACTCTTCGAATGGGCGTGGAATCCTTTGACAAATGAACTATGACAAAATGTAAACAATGCCTTTTTTTTTTTTTTTGCTAAATTTTTCGTTCCAACTTTTGATGTTGTGGAAACAAAAGTGATATATCATTTCAAAGGGCAAGAGTAAAAATTTCAAATCGCAGTAAAACCACTGCATTTAATTTTTTTATATTCAATTTTTCCGATAGATACAAGCGTTCATTCAAAATATAATTAGTTTTCAAAAGATTGTTAACTAAAATTAATAAATGGTTAGTAAAATTCAGGTATTAATAATGCAAAAACAGTTAAAAAATTAAGAATAAGAAGATTTGAAAGGGGCTATAAGTGGCTAAAAATCTCATTTAATTTTAAAAAAAAATAATTACAAAAAAATGAAGATATTTTCCCAATTAAATAAAAATTACTATTTTAACTGCCTGATTACATTAACAAAAGTAGAATTAAAAATAATATATAAAAACACAAATTAAAAATTCGTAATGAAATTTAAATTTTTAGGATGCCTTATTAAATCAAAATTCAAAAGTACTTAAACAGATTTTAAATCAAAAGAGTTAAAATGTTAATACTAAAATGTTGTTCACTAAAATTAATAAACGGTTAGTAAAATTCAGGTACATAATATTGCAAAAAAAGTTTAAAAAAATATTAAAGTGTTTTAACAAAATTGTAAAAAAAAAATCAATAACATTTCATGTGGCTGTAAGTCTTTCTAATTTTGAGGCATGTTGAATTGAAAAACTTACGAAAATATATTGTCTGCAAAAATACATCATCTGATATTTTTCTACAAAACTTTCATTCAATTTAAAAATAATTACAAAACATGAAGATATTTTTCCAATTCAATAAAAATTACTATTTTACCTACAGAATTCAAAAGTAGTTAAACAGGTTTTAAATCAAAAGAGTTATAAAATGCTGTTAATTAGAAAAACAGTAGGAAATAGAAGTCAATAGTAGGGAATATAAGAATATCCCAATATTCATGTCAATAGTGAGAAATGACACAATAAATTGTAAGCCAGGTAATCCTTCAGTTAGCTTGAGAAGAAGTGTTTGTATTCGAGATGTTATCCCTGCAGGTGTTCCTTCAAAGTTAATTTGAAAAAATATGGCTGCAGTGCAGCAATTCTTCTGTTGGGTACTCTGGATAACGTTGAATTTGTTACATACCTGCCTCTCTAGTGGAGAAAGACTAAGATTTAACAGCCCAACATTCCAAAATAACAATAAAGTTACCAAATCCTGATTTCAAAGAAAAATTCCGTTCGAAAAGGATTTTTCTTTTGCAAGAGTTTTAAGTTATATCTACACAAAAAAAAAAAGTAACGGAATTGAATTATTTTAGCAGAACCAATTTACAATGCGCCTGCAAACACAATTCACAAACTATTCCATAATTTTTAAAATTTTATTTATGTTCTTTTCTAAAGAGTGAAAATAAAACATTACTTTTAAAGCAGTTTTTTTCTACCAATGAAAAATTTAAAGAATGACGTGAATTTCAAAGAAGAATAAATAAATAAATAAATACAATGTATTATTTATCAAACATAAATGAGTTTTTTTAAACAAAATTTTATTTTTCAGTTTCTTTGACGTTCTTCTTTTAATTTTCTGTCTTTGTCTTTTGAATTTTGATTTTATTTGACACGTTTTTATCGCATAGTTCACTTACGATTTTTTTTTTTATTTTTAATGAATTTCTTCCTTTGAAATCTTCTTTGCATTTTAATTACCTCTTTTAAAAATTTCCGTTTGAGTAGTAAGTTTTTTATTTTTAGATGTTTGTTTCGTTTTCATTTTTTGTAGTCTATTGTAAAGTTTAATTTTTTTGTAATAATCAAATGCAACGCACGAATAAATTTGGGTGAATGATTTATTCAAGATCTTTGTAAATAAAATGAATTTTTATTTAATAGAAGGCTTTAAATATATATTATTTCACAATTAGAATCTGAATAAAATGCATTTACAATAGCTTGGATTTTTTTTTAAAGATATAAGCCAAGTGATGTTGAATAAAAAAAATTACAAAGAAAAAAATTAACAGAGATTGTTTGCCTTCAATGATAGAAAAAAAAAATGTGCACACTGTTTGCAAATTGTATTTTCTTAAATACTTGCTTAACCTTTTTTTTTTATTGATTTTTTTTTTCAAATGTGCGATTGATATAGTTAATGATGATTACGAATTCTCTTAATTTATTCCCAAGTAGTCTTTATTGCACTAAAAAAAAACCGAGAATGGTTTACAAAAGTTGTTTCTCAAAAAAAGTCTATGAACGTAATTAATTTACTAATGTATTTTGAACTTCATTGATATACGATACGAATTAAAATAAACAGTAATCCTTTTCTGATTTTTTTCGTTCATTTCTTTTTAAATTACAGTATATTTAGAAAGAAATTCTAATGCTATTTATAGATTTTTAACTAATTTACACAAAAAGGAAAGGCGTAATATCTAATTATATATACAAAAATTAAAATAATTAAAAACCCACATTTGCTAATAAAATAAGCTGTTTTGAGCATAGTATTTGACTTTCTAACTTAAATTTTTTTTATAAAATGTGTGATATGAAACTGTACACTAAAATTTTTCAAATTATTAAAATGATTCAATTTTTTTACACAAAAATACATGTGAAAATTATAACATGACAAAATCGTTCAAGATGACTTTCTCATTTAGTTTTGAATGAGGAATACAAAAATAAGTGATTTGTTTAGCAACTAACAGTCAATAAAAGGTTTGCTTAATCAATGAAATAATGAGTGACACAAAAATATCTTATTGCCTACCACTTGTTAAATAAGCAAATCTTCATTGATTGTCACTTCTTAATCAGCTATAATTTGTTGCACAAGATCATTTGTCACACAGACCACTTGTTAAACAGTTATCATTTGTTCCACAGAAAAATCTGTCATTGGCTATCACTTGTTAAACAGCTGTTAATTGTTACAACAGAAGATTTTCCTGTGTAACTTGTCACTTGTTAAACTAACTGATTTACCTTCAAAGATTTTCCTGTGTAACAAATGACAGCTGTTTAACAAGCTATCTGTGTAGCAATTGATATGTATAACAAATGGCAGATCTTTAACGAGGATGACCAATCTTTAACAAGGCCAATGAAAGATTTGCTGCTTAACAAAAGTTTCTGGAAGTTAATGAGAGGCTTCTTGCATAACAAACGACAACTGTTTAACAAGTGTCTGTGTGACAAATGATCTTGTACAACAAATTATAGCTGTTTAAGAGTGATAATCAATGCCTGTTAAACAAGTTGCCTGAATAATAAATGGCACAGCTTAACAAGTGACAGTCAATGAATGATTTTCCCTTTTACAAGTGACAATCAATGAAAAGTTTGTACGTTTAACAGGTGGCAGAAAATGAGAGAACTCCCGGTGTAAAAAGTGATGGCTGTTAAAAAGTTAAAAAAAGAATGAATTTTCTGCAAGATAGAAAGTTAAAGAGGATCTGTTGTAGACAACCATACAAAATATTTTAGAGCTGTGGTCTAATGCTTCTTATGCTGTTTGTTATTTCTTTTATTTTTGTTGATAAACTTTGACTAAAAATTGAGATTTTCTAAATGAGTTTATTAAAGTATAAATAGTCAATGAGAACATTGAGTGATTCGCAAATTGTGAACCCTAACCCTCAAAAGGGAGCTAATGGTTTGAGATGGGAGTATATTTCTTTCAGAAAAAAATATTTTTCATTAAATAAATTCAAAACACGGACAAAAAATATCTCGATAGAAAAAAATTAAAAGGAAATAATAAAATATTTCGATTGACAGAAACTTCAAAATTGTTAAAAATTTCTTTATAAATTGTAACAAATCTTTCATTTTAACTTTAAAAACAAAAAATGAGCCTGTTTTTTTTATTATATACAGAAAGAGGAAAATAATGAAGAAATAATGAGGCTATTTTATTGAAGTATTAATATTTTTAAATAAACTTTTAAACCATTAAATATTTACCAAATATCTTAAAGTAAATCGATGCATTGGAAATTTATTAAACACATTAAAATGCAATCCCACAATATTTGGGAAAATAATACTAATTATTTATAACTATTATATTAACTATCATCAAAATAATTTAATCGAAAACTAAATATTTTTAATTTAATTCCATTGCCCTTTTCTAATTCTTTCTTCTGATACGAAATTTGATGTTATTATAATTCATTAGATTATCATTAAAAGCAAAACTTTTAATCAAAAAAATAAAAATTCTAAATACATTGAAAACTACATAAATATTTATGAAAAAGTTAAACTATCTAAATTCTTTTCAATATTTTTGATATTCAAAAGTTTTAAGACCTCAAAGTTCAAGCTATTCGCCCGATGTCAAACAGTTTTACATTATGCATGTCTAGAAGGACGTCTCGACAAACTCAGGGAGACGATGCATCTTCAGAAAAAAATACTTGTCCCTGACTTCAAAGATATTGTATTTTTAGAATATTTTCTCTCATATTTCTCTCAATCCCTGAACGACAATAAATTTAATACATTTTTATTATTATATCGAAAATCAAACGTTCAAAAGATCTAAAGTCGCATGTGTTTGAGAATATCAATATTAGAACGCAACCTTTCTCCTATAAAATAAATTTAACGAATTCCGATTCTTCAATTTTATTGAATAATCATTTAATCAAAAGTTGAAAAAATCCATGAAAGAAACAATTAATATAAAGAAAGAATAAAAAAAATGCAACATTAATTTTATTTGAACATCAGCGAGCCTCTTATTACGTATGCCATGGATAGACCACCATGGGGAAAGAGAGGACGACATTTTAAGAGACATTTTACATGAGAGAAAACCGGGAAAATTTTCTAATTTCTGGAATAGAAAGAAAATGAAACTTATGATTCCAGACGTTTTATACAAGTTGACAAGTTGAAAACCTATGCCCTCTCGGCCATCAGAACGACAAAAACAATAACTAGAGGCATTAGCAGTAACACAAAAAGGGGATACATTTAAGAACAGTGGGGCATATGAAGAGGTACTCTCCAGTCATGGACACGCCATAGTCGCAAAAGGGGGCAGATATCTGTAGCAGCCAGTCCTATTTTATACAGGTGAGACTTTTTCTGTAAGTAGTCATGACCCGTGACAAGTTCAAAGCAGGCCACTCTGACGGCTCTAAGCATATGTTCTGGGAATGAAGAAACTGAAATCTCTCCAAATAGGATCTAAATTTTCTATGGTATAAGGCATTGATTTTTGTTCAATGGAAAATTGTTGGAAAGAACTACTTGATGGGAATGAGTATAATAATATCCATCCAATGGATGAGCTTTCATCAGTATATGACCAAAATGAATGGATGGTCGCCATCCAACGATGGTATGTATTCTGACGTCATGATGGAGATGGCGCTGTATGCGCCAGACACGAAGGTCTGTTGGCTTCTAGATCTTGACCTGAGAAGAAACTCTCTTGACAGTAATAAGAAAGGGAAAAATTCTCCTAAATATTTGAAATATTGGTAGCTAAAATAGCAAAAATATTGATTGTATCGCCGTAGACATTCATTGTACATAATAAAAATATTAATTAAGAAATTCCTGATATTAATTAGCTTTCCCAATATACGAACATCATTGATCTTTATAAAATATCTTGCATGATCCATCAGCCATCATTCTTTACTATGTATTCCAACGATGTAATGGAGATGGGCCAGAATGTTCTTACGTTGGATATGAGAAAGAGTGGAGAGGGCACCCCCTTGTCCACACTTGATTGTTTCGTTCGTCTTCTATGGACAGAAATTCATTCAGTTAAAAAAAAAAAATTTAAAAATACAAAAATTTCCTCATTTTTAGACGATGAAGATTAATAGTGAACTACAAACGAAAAGATTTGATGCATTAAATGCCTACCACCTATTAAAGATATTGCACAAATGTAATAATTTTTTCTATCCTATCCTTTTTAAAGGAAACTGACATATATTACATTATAGTACGACATATTAATAATAAAACGTTTTTATTGCAATATTTTGTTGCATGCACATATTAAATTAAATGACTTGAGTGAAAAGAAACAGCGAAACAAATTATTATAGTTCTACCAAATGTAACTATTTGAACAAGATTAAATGGTTCATTTTACATTTTTAATACTCATTCTTTTATATTATATAAATTTATTTTGATTTTTCTTGACATTTTTAATTTTTAATGACAACTTAGAAAAGGAAAAGTAAAGGAAAAATACTGGCAAAGAAAAATTAATATCAAAACGTTTACAGTATGTTTCTGATCTTTTGTATTATTATACTATCTTGCATGCTTTAATACTAAAGTCAACGACTAATGTCAAAAAAGGCAAACAAAACCAGCTCTTTATAGCAAGTTCAGCTAAAAGAAGGCACAGTGTGAATTAAATTGCATCTCGCTGCCATAGCTGGTAATAAAAACCAAACCAAGTCCCTAGCCATTTCCATTAACAATCCATTATTCTTACACTCCTTTTGAATATTTTAATTCATTACATGGGATGAAGAAAATGAAGAGCATATTTATTTTTAGCCCTGCTCGCATAGAATGATGCGCAGCAATTCCAAAAGAAATAGTGTGAAAAGTAAGACCAGAAATGAAGATTTATGAGCCACGAGAGATCTGGGCATGATAAAAAAGTGACTTTCCTTTTAATTACATCCTTAATTGGAAAGTTTTCGGTAGTTTCTCAAGGGATATTTTTCCTAAGAATAAAACTAAAGAATAGTTTATTATTTTTTTTTTTTTTGGCTTTCATTAAATAATATTCTTGCTTTCTTTTTTTTTTTTTGTTTGCCTTTTTAGCGTGTTGTTTTGTGGATTTTTTTTTCAAATTAGTGCAATGGGAGAAATATTTTCTCTGGAACGTATCAGTTGTTGCTTTGTTTTCTCTGAAATTCTTAGAACAATATATAAATTCTGAATCATTTTTATGATTTTAAGTATAAGGAATGAAAATCTATGGAAAGAATCTGTATTCATTAAATTGATCATAAATTTGAGGAATGGTATCGAATGAATGGCAATTCAGATGATAATTGAATCGTAAAATGAATGTAATTCAATTCAGATAAATTGAATAGTAATCAATGAATGGTAATTCAGATGATAATTCGAATGGTAATGAATGAATAACAATTCAGATAGTAATTTAAATAGTAATGAATGAATAGTATTTCATATAGTAATTTGAATGGTAATGAATGAATAGTAATTCAGATCTGTATGGTTGAATGGTAATGAATGAATGGTAATTCAGATCTATATGGTTGAACTGGTAATGAATGAATGGCAATTGAGATCTGAATGGTTGAATGGTAATAAATGAATGATAATTCAGATCTGTATAGTTTAAAGGTAATTCAGATATGTATGGTTGAATGGTAATTCAGATATGCATGATTGAAAGGTAATGAATGAATGGTAATTCAGATCTGTATGGTTGAATGGTAATTCAGATATGTGTGGTTGAATGGAATGAATTCAGATCTGAATGGTTGAATGATAATGAATGAATGGCAATTCAGATCTGAATGGTTGAATGGTAATTAAGTTTTTAATGGTTGAATAGTAATTCAGATCTGTATTTGAATGATAATACAGATCTGTATTGTTGAATAGTAATTCAGATATGTTGGTTGAATGGTAATTTATATGTATGGTTGAATGGTAATTCAGATCTGTATGGTTGAATGGTAATTCAGATCTGTATGGTTGAACGGTAATTCAGATCTATTGAATGGTAATTCAGATCTATTGAATGGTAATTCAGATCTGCATAAAGGAAATACCATAATCCATTTTCCAAGAATTCCTGCAGGGTTGACCAAGTATTTATAAATATGTGGAATTTATGCTAAACTTCAATTCTATGGATTCCAGATTTATAAAATAAAATTTTGGTGCTTTATTTTTTAAAATTTGTTTTCACACTTTTCGAGATATTCATAAAAGGCAAAGGATAATTTAATAACAGTAATATTGTACATTATCTGGAAAATTATCATGGTGTTCCAATTTGTTAAATTCTAAACTTAAAATGTTAGCAGGAAGTTTTTTGAAAAGCAAAGATGAACAGACAAGAATATTCCTGGAGAAGAATAAGGACTGAACAGTTCCTTGGCTTCAATTATCATTAATATGAAATCGTATCAGCAATATTATTTCACAAAGTTTATTAATAATAGGAAGTTGTGGTATAATGGTATTTTAGGCAATTTTTTACTATATTCAATTACTATGTCAGTCGAAAGTAATTGGACATTGTTTTCTTTCAGCTGTTTATTTACAGTAAACGCCAATTACTAAAGAATTTGGGACTGATTTGTAGATTTAATCTAAGATGTACATTAAACAGTTGAACAACATAAAAGATTTATATAACTAAAACGTGTGTAAAATTAATTTTTGTGTTTTAAACATCGATAATGAATAATGATTACAATAGTAATTTAAAATAGTTTTTTTTTTATTATTTTAGAACTATGATTCCTCTAATGTTATTCCTACGTTTTGAAATTAATATGACATTGTTGCATATTTTATTCAAAATTTATAATTCTTCGTGTTTTTTTTATATTTTTATAATCATTCTTTTTAATATTTTATTCAAATTCCTCGTCATTCGTTTTGTATATTTTTCTAATCATTGGCGTTTACATTTTTATAATCATTCATTTTTTTATATTTCATTTACATCAAAATTTCATTGAAATTATAATCATACATGTTTTATAATTTATTCAAATTTCATAATTATACCAGTTTAAAAGGCTGCACTATGTACTAAATATTTTTGTGCTTTAAATGTGAAAAAAAAAAAATAAAAATAATAATAAAAATTAAAAAAATAACAATAAAAAATAATAAAAAATTATTAATAATAATAATAATAATAAAAAAATATAAAAATAATAAATTTTTTAAAATGTTTTTTGTCCATTTAATTACATTTAGAGATAAGATCTTGATTAAATTTATTATTAGTTTAATTCATATTTATATTTAAAAAATTGGAGATTTTTACATTCACATTTTAGGCTTAAGTAAATATTTAAACATTAAGTAAACATTTTGCCATATTTTCTATTAAAAAAACCAGTTATATTAAATTATTTCTTATACTTGCAAATAAACAAATAAACTTCAATTTGCATTTTATGAGTATAGATTATACAAAAATATAATAAAAATTTTTTCAAATATTTTTAACTTTTAAGATATTCGAAATAATTTTTGAAAAATAATGTAATGGTTATAATTGTAAGGTAAATTATATTGTGATTATGATCACAAAAGTAAAATTAAATGTACCAAATAGAAATCTCTTTTAGAGAAAGGAAAAAAAATTATTTATGAGATTTACCATAATGTATAAAAATAAATCTATTTTTTAGGATTACTTGTGAAGCTTAAAAAGATGCACCTTTTACTTAAAATGGACACTGTTTTCTTTCAATTTCATTGCTTTGTTTAAATTTTGAAGAAATTTAGATTACTTAGACTAATTTTTCCTTTTTTTTAGTAACAATAGAATTGATGATGTCATTAATTAAATGGATGTTATCTAAAAAATAGAATAGCAGAGTTAGTTGTAATGCTACGCATTATTTGGAATGTCTGTTTCTGAAATAAAGTAAAATGAATGCATAATAAAATTTTTCTTTTTCTTAATAATATATTAGTATAAAACAGGGTTGAACAGATTTTTGAATGCACATAAATTAATGATAATAGTGAAAAAAAAGGTCGAACTTTTTAAGTGATATATTTTATTTATTTATATTAATTTGGTGTGTGATTTTACATAAATTTAAAAATGTTTTTAGTATTTATTAAAATTTTTTATAATCAAGCTCAAAAAATGATTAATCAAATGATTTTTTGCTTACAAATTTTTTATATTCAAGCTTAAAAATGGTGAGTGACAGGCTTAAATGTCAAATATGGGTTGATCCAAACAGGCTTATGCGTTTTAATACATTATTTAGTATTTTGAAATGAAACATACTTTGGGCATAAATATCGTTGAAGTAAAAATTATGTAGACAGGAATCTTGCATAGATATTGACATAGGACTGATCTTCTAGTATGCAATCAAATGGAAAACATAAAATAACATATTTTTCTTACATTGAAATTGTTTACTGCTGTTATTGGCGTATTACCTGAAGAGTACAAAAAAACAAAACAAATATTGTGTTGCTCCCGATTAATATTGACTATATTGATTGCCAACTCTGATGTGATTTAGTTTGTCGCTGTACGGTCATTTTGTGCACACTTTGGGAAAATTAGATCATGACCTACAGTGACAACACTGAGTATAAATCCTCTTCTGATGGATGGTCCAGACAATGAATGGCGGCTACAACAGCTAGGCAATCAAATACATGATTAGGATTAAGTTCCACATCAGGGCAGTTGCTATATTTTTGGTATTTTTTAATACCATCAGCAAAAGTTTTCAAATTTTTTGTGGTGCTTCGTCTTTAATCTTGTGAGAGTAGTAGCTGTTTTTCTGTCAACATTTAGTTCTGCAATTTGGTATTTAGTTTTAATCTTATAAGGAATTATAAGTTTAGATTTTGCCAAGGCATTTGCATCTGCAAGGAAATAGGAATGGTTTGATCCAGACGTCTGAAATTTTTCGCCAAAGAATCTGTAATTTCATTAAATTCCAATTCTACATGAGCAGTATCCATTGTAGTGCAGCAATGTGCAATGTACATTCTGTGCAAGCAGTGGATTTGATCTAATAGAGATATAATGTTCAAGATCATACTTGTTTACTTTTTTTTACTTGAAACAGGATCATGTGTCCTGTTTTAATCTTTCCTTAAAATCTGAAAATTCTTCAAAAAATTACCAACTATATTTTTATATAAATGAAAAATGATTAAGCAGTCCTTGGAATAAAGCTAACATCCATTTTAAGTTAAGATGAAACAATAATATTTTCTTGAATATATTGATGGTAATCTGCCGAAAACTAAACTAAACTAAAATAAATAAAAGACATTATTAAGGAAAATTCAATCCCATTTCTATGAAGCATAATAGAAAACAAAAGTAAAATGAGCAAACCATCTTTCAGACAGAAAATACCGAATGTAATTGAATGAATTAAAATTAAATTGATCAACTTAGAAAAAGAATGAAGCAAAATTAATCCAAACTATACTTTGGAATCATTTACTTAAGATTAAAAAAATAACTCTCCATCATTTGGACGCGATATTAAATCAGGGAAATGCCATCCAATTTACTTAATGTAAATTGAAAATGGAATTATTGTTTGTACTGTAAGACAATGTAAACACGAAACTGCCATCTTTGCCGTCTGCCATTATTAAATGACATGAAAGAACTTTATTTCATGAAACTTTAATAAGGTGCCAAAAACAAAGATTTCAAATTTAATTAGTCTTTTAGTTTTAAAATGAAGATGTAAAATTGAATCTTATATCAACTGCAGTATGAAAATGTTGATTTTCTGATTACTTGCACAATTTTTTAAAGACGATAACTCAATAATTTGATTATATTTTAGGCTTAAATCAAATTCTTTGACAACTCTCTTAATAAAACAAATATTTACTTAACTTATGTTGAAACATTCCTTCAGCTTATTTGCCCATTTTGAAACAAGTGTTAATAAAACAAATTCGCTTTAATGAGCAGAGAAGTTAATTGAAACTGTTTGGATTTTAAACTGAATATTTAATTAAAATCTTGTGTTTTTTAAAAATTATTTAAATTATTTTGTTCTATGAAGGCAAGAAATTCTCTCTAATATGTAAGCTTATATATTTTTAAAGCGAAAGGGCCCTCTTCATTTATTTAATAAGAATAACAACTTTATTTGTGATTACATTTCTAATTAACTTGATTTCATAAACACGTGTAAACCACATACAAGAAAATTGACATCGTAACATTAATTGCAGTGTTAAATATAGTATTATTAATAAATTTACTTTTGAAATTTGTGTTTACTTATTCGTTATTTATTATAATAGTTTTTTAATAACAAAATTAAATAAATGTCATTATGTAATGAATGAATTAGTGGAATTTTTTTACTGATTACGTAACATAAAAAAATTGCAAATAGCAAAAATAAAAAAATAAGCAAATTGTTAAAGTAAATTAAATATTTTCGACTCAAATATAATAAAATCTTTGTCAGATACACTTTCAAAAATTAAGAAAAATAAAAATTTGCCATTACGAGACCAAAAATAAGCAAAATTTCTTTAAAATTGCGCATACGTAAAAATTAATGATGCATCATAATATTATAAATAAAATTAGTGAAGCTACCGTCGTTAACGAATTGGACACATTATTGAACACATGATGCCTGAAGTTTCTGCAAGTAGAAATTGAATAATGAAATTTGATTTCGAGTTTACTCCTCATTATGTTTTGATTGCCCAGCTGTTGCAGTTGCCACATTTTTTGGTATTTTTTTAATGAAATTAGCAAAAATTTCGTACTTTTTGTGCAGCTTCAACCTTAATCTTGTGAGAGTAGCAGCTGTTTTTCTGTTGACATTTAGTTCTGTAATTTGGCATTAAGTTTCAATCTTAGAAGGAATTATAAGTTTAGATTTTTCCAAGGCATTTGCATCTGCCAGAGAAGTAGGAATGTCAGTTTGATCTAGAATTCTGGCATTCTTTGCCAAAGATTCTGCAATTTCATTAAATCCCAAATCCACATGAGCTGGGATCTATTGTAGGATACACATTCTGTACAAGCAGTGAATTTGTTCTAAGCGAGATATAATATTCAAGATCATACATAAAAAATACTTGCTTACTTTTTTTATTAAACAGGATCATGTGTGATGCTTTTTTTCCATCAAAGCATAAGAATCCTTCAAAAATTACCAATTATATTTTTAAATAAATGAGACACGGTTAAGCAGGTCCTTGAAATAAAGCTAACCCCATTTTAAGTTAAGATGAAACAATAACATTTTCTTGAATATATTGATGGTAATCTGCCTTGTACGAAAACTAAACTAAACTAAAATAAATAAAAGACATTATTAAGGAAAATTCAATCCCATTTCTATGAAGCATAATAGAAAACAAAAGTAAAATGAGCAAACCATCTTTCAGACAGAAAATACCGAATGTAATTGAATGAATTAAAATTAAATTGATCAACTTTGAGAAAAAGGTTCAAGCAAAATTAATCCAAACTATACTTTGAGATCATTTACTTAAGATTAAAAAAATAACTCTCAATCATTTGGACGCGATATTAAATCAGGGAAATGCCATCCAATTTACTTAATGTAAATTGAAAATGGAATTATTGTTTGTACTGTAAGACAATGTAAACATGAAACTGCCATCTTTGCCGTCTGCCGTTATTAAATGACATGAAAGAACTTTATTTCATGAAACTTTAATAAGGTGCCAAAAACAAAGATTTCAAATTTAATTAGTCTTTTAGTTTTAAAATGAAGATGTAAAATTGAATCTTATATCAACTGCAGAATGAGAAATGTTGATTTTCTGATTACTTGGAGAATTTTTTTTAAGATGATAACTCAATAATTTGATTATATTTTAGGCTTAAATCAAATTCTTTGACAACTCTCTTAATAAAACAAATATTTACTTAACTTATATTGAAACATTCCTTCAGCTTATTTGCCCATTTTGAAACAAGTGTTAATAAAACAAATTTGATTTAATGAGCAGAGAAGTTAATTGAAACTGTTTGGATTTTAAACTGAATATTTAATTAAAATCTTGTGTTTTTTTTAAAAATTATTTAAATTATTTTGTTCTATGAATGCGAAGCAATTCTCCTAATATGTAAGCTTATATATTTTTAAACGAAAGGCCCTCTTCATTTATTTAATAAGAATAACAACTTTTATTTGTGGTTACATTTCTAATTAATTTGATTTCATAAACACATATAAGCCAAACACAAGAAATTGACAATGTAACATTAATTACAGTACTAAATATAATATTATTAATAAATTTACTTTTTGCTTATTTGTGTCCACTTATTCGTATTGAACATTATGTACAACAGTGATTTTTATAACATAAAATTTAATAAATGACATCATGTAAACATGAATAAGTAGTATTTTTTCATGATTACGTAACATAAAAATTGCATATAGTAAAAAAAAAATAAGCAAATTTTTAAAAGCAAATTAAATATTTTCGACTCAAATATAAGAGAATTCTTGTCAGATGCACTTTCCAAAAATTAAGAAAAAAATAAAAATCTGCCATTATTTGGCCAAAGATAAGCAAATTTTCTTTAGAATTGCTTATACGTAAAAGTTAATAAGGCATCACAATATTATACACAAAAATTAGTGGAGTCAATTAACGTAATTAACACATGATTGAACACCAGCTTGCAGTTTCTGCAAGTAGGAAATTTCTTGGGAACCATAATTAGTCAACATCCTTTATTTGAAAGTAACGATGCCAAGTCATTGGTCGTATAAGCACTCAAAAGATGGTTGACTGTAAGGCCTTTTGTAATTTACCGTCCGAAAAACGTATAGTAGGGGAAAATACTAAAAATCGATACTAAAGGGTATAAGTTAGTCGATACTAAAAGGTATAGTAGAGGAAGACATACAAATTCCATTAATGACCGCTTTTGCAGCTAGCTACTACATCAACTAATATCAGGTCTTCTCTTATAATAATCAATGGAAGGCTGGTATTCAGATCACTACGCTCCGAAAGCTTCTCAAATGAGGGTCATATATATAAGACATCAAATATTGTCTACAACAATACTTGGTGTGTCCCTGACACCACATTACCAAAATAGAAGGTTTCATCAGGCATGCGAGATACAATTTACATCAGATGCCAAAGGCATTTCGTTGGGCAGATACCATGATATGTTTAAGTCAATTAGTGTTGAAATTATTCACTGTCCTAACACTTTTTGCTCATTGCTCATAAAATATAAATAAATATTTATTATTCCTATTTGAGCAGTTTAATATAAATTCTGAAACATCGAAAAGATAAACTGATCTATAGATGGCTTACAGTGTGCAACAAATATCGTTGTATGTCTTATTGTTTATCAGTTTTTATTAAACACACAATTTTTTTTTATTGGCTTTACTATAATTTATATCATTTTTTCCCTAGGTCAGTGATTCTTTCACAACTGTTCTCTTTTTACTGTGACTTCATAAGTATAACTTCGTCCTTATTGTGTTTTCATTATCTCATTCACCCTAATGTGTGAATGAGGCATTTTAATTGAGATTAATTTACTCTATTTTTACACAAATTTTTTCCAATGAGACCTTTCTAAAAACGATTCTTTAATAGTTTCCTCTTTTTAAAAAAAAAAAACTTTTGTAGCTCACTGTAAGCAAACTATTTAAAATAAATGGATTAAAAAGAAAGCGAATTTACACAGCAGAATTATTAAAATAAAATATAGCATGAGTGAGAGTTAACGAAGAGTGGTTATTTTGTTAATGAAATCCTTTTTATCTTGTTGCTGATAGTGTCTTACAGATTCAACCCAATTTTATAAATCAGCAAAATGCAGATACGAAAAGGAAGAAATTGAATGAAGGAAATTAAATGAATCAAAAAGGATACCGAAGGAATCTAGAATGAGATGATATGAATCAAGTTCCAGCTTTTGGTTCATTACTACGAGTCGGTGAAGATGTTCAAATAAGATCTCTAAAATGTTACCTCTGTGTATATATATATATTTCAAATGCGATTCAGTTTGATCAAGATAATTCTACTTTAAACTTATAAAATTAGCCATTCGTTCAATTTAACTTATATAATTGTATTGACTTAATGCAGATGTTGTGAAATTTAGTAAAATCAAACTCCTGTTTAAGTTGTTACTTGATCTGATTTAAAGCGACTCAGTTTTCGAAATGCTTAAAATCCTTTGAGAATATTTAAGTTCAACTTAACAAGTGGTTAATGTATAAACCTTATTAATTAGATCATCATGCATATTGAGTCGTTCACAAGGTATTTTGGTATTGAGGTATTTTGAAGTGATTAGATGAAACTAATTTAACACTTAAAAATGCACTGAAATTATTATAGTCAGATTTCAATTGAAAGAATTTTAGACTTCGAATTTCAGTTCAAAGACTTCGAATTCAAGACTCCGAAGTTAAGTTGATTTTGAATTTGAATCATAGTTGTTATCAGGGAAATGAGTTGATAATTAAATTTCAATATAAATTTTATTGAATTTTAACTTTTTATTTTTTTTTTGCTGTACATCTGTTGACTTCATCTTCCACTTATATATATCCTCAAAAATCCACCAACGGACGATTAAGAGATATAAAAGAGTTCTTCCGAGATGATTTTTAATTGTAATTATCCTTCATTTTCATATCTTGTAGTTGAAATCCCCAAAACACCGACTAGACAGACTTACGATATATGTTTATGTACTTTGCTCAATCATAATAATCTTATTTCTAAAAGCAGTGGCTACAACGGATGTCAACATAGGATTCAACAGATGACCTACTAAGTCTTTCTTCATGATACTGGTAACGTTACCGTTGATCTTCAAGTAATTTTTGATTTAAGTAAGGGGATTTTCATATTTAAAATTGCAATTATATCATGCGTTTTACAACATTTTAAAATAAATTGATAAGAGTTGTGGTGAGGTTATGTAAATTTGCCAGAATGAATTTAAAATAAAATTTAAAAATCTTTTAGTTTTTAAAATATAAATTTAGTTCATATATACAAATGCATAACATTATTTTTAAACTTTATATTGAAAATATTTTAGTACTAATTTTAAACGATATATTAAAAAAAAAATTTTAATATTAAAATTTAAACTATATATTAAAAATATATTACTTTATTTTTATTTACAATAAATTGTATTTTAAATTAATAAGGTAACTAAGAAAAGGCTTTGAAGCAGTAATTATTCAGTGTTTCATACTACTGATATAGAATGCATCAATTAATTAGTAAAATTGATTAAATTCTGACCGCATTAAATCTCTCGCCCTAGACATGAACTCATGTAATTAGAATCCCAGACACAATCGTATGAATTTTGAAAATGCAATTATCAAAGTGCAAATCATAAACCTTCACATACACAGCTATTTGATAGGATTTAAATAAGTTTTTTTTTACTATTGTTGCGCATTTCTACATTCCTTTTAAACATAATCCTTAAATTGTCATCAGTTTAATTGTTATCAATGATTTCTCCTTAATATTATTTTTTGAGGAGGAATTAAGTTTAAAATAAAGTTTAATTAAGTTTCTTAGATAATAAGATAATGTTTTTCTTTTACATTAAATTATATTATTGTCTAATAATATAATTGTAATGTAAAAAAAAAAAAAGAAGCAATTTTTTGCGTAGTTGTAAGATGCTTATTAATGCAAATTTCTTTTTTTTCAATTCCTACTATTAGTTCATACACTCCTATATACATCTTGTTAAAATTTTCAATCATTAATAAAATCCTTTTATTCGTCCCTCAATTCAAATACATTTTTTAAACTTGTAGTGGATGGCACTGGATGTTGATACAGTTTTTCAAATAGTAATTCATTCATTACATTTAATTAATTTTTAATACTTTAAATGGAGGTTTAGCAGTTTTTAATCAAAATTGAAATCAATAGACAATTGGTAAAATGCATGAAGGATTTCAGTATTTTTCACGAGAAGGTGAAGAATGCGAGTTCAATTCTTGCCAAAATCAATATTAAAAAGTAACTAAAAATAATTTTTCTTTGTTGACCCTAAGTAGCAATTGGCAAGCAATACATGAAG